>JAPYZR010001441.1:0-39285 GCA_030522945.1 Trichopria nigra
ATACACAATCCTTAAAAAAATATCGCTGAAATTAGTTCAAAATTGAACGAGAATTATCCGAAATAAATTATTTTCGCTTGTCAGCACCTAAAATAATTTTTTTCGGATAATTCTCGTTTAATTTTGAACCAATTTCAGCGATATTTTTTTGAAGATTGTATATGTTACGTAGAATCACCCTTCCAAAGTCCGAATTTTGAAAAAATGTTTCAATCCTTATTTATTTATACTTTTCCTGTTTCGAGGTTAGGTCGGTAACTGCTCTACTTTAGAACCACCTTAACTGCAAAATCTACTAAATATTATCTACTAAATATAGTCATAGGAGTATATATAGGCGCTTACAGGAACAGGCTTTAAATATCATTTTTTCATGTTATACATTAATATTCTTTAGAAATATCTTTTCTTCACGCCTTCGCGGGAAGTTCGATTTCTCTCACGCGGCCTAAAGAGAGAAGTGCTCAAAATCGCTCTTCCCGCAATTTATTAAAGACACTCGCTTTGCTCGCATGACAAACTCCTCACTTGTCCGAGATCATTTTGCCTCACTATATATAGTTGCGTAATATACTATTAGTATTTCAGTTTATAAAATATTCATATATTTCTGTCTATACCCTAGTAGAAATCTATCCATTTTTTTCTTACACTATCCATTTCTCCTATGCTTTTAACATGGTAAATATCTGAACTGCCTAAGAATTGTCTAAGAAATATTTTCATTTCTACCAGGGTATGATCGTTCAAATTCACTACGAATTGTGATATATGATGTTCACTTGATTTTCACTAATAAATATATTGTATTACACGTACATTGTTTTTAAATTTCTAAATTCATTCTTTATACATTGCTAAAAAAATTTACATTTATATAAAAAATTAAAATTATTTAAAGTTAATGTAAGATTGTCTCAACTTGCACTCCCGACAAGTTGTGGTAATCTATTGTTCGGCATTGAATGGCCCTGCCGCACTTGATTCAAGCCCCCCCGGGCATTTTCACGCGACAACGGCACTTACCGAAAACTCGCTGGCCGTCACTCCACGTTCAGCTGTCCTTTTTCTTTCTCTTCCCTGTAGCCCATGCCTCTCCTCTTTGTCCACTCAGCCAGCGGTAGTCTCATAGCCAGATAACAAGATAGCAGCGAACCGTAAGGGAAAATATCTCGCAGGAGAAAATTGTCCTGCACTGTCGTTGGGAAAACGGGAAGCCCTCACCTTCCTCGTTATCCGCTGCCTGAACCACGTTGAGAAACGGTACTTTCTTCGTATACGTGCGGACACTGTATGCGAACGAATAAGACCGTCGAAACAGGCAGAAAAATGAAGATAGGTGAAAAGGAGAAGAGCAAAATAGAGTAGGCTAGGATAGGGTGCGAACGAAGAAATTGAGAAGGAAGGACGATAAAACTTAAGAGACAAGACGAGGAGAGAGAACCGCTGCTACTGCTGGCTTCGTATCCTCGTTACATACGCATCGAGTGATTCTTAGTGCTCTTGCGTGCTCATACTAGCTCGGATTATCATATTAACATAATAGGCACTTCAGACAAATGCCGGAGCAGCTGAAAATCGTCTTTAACGTGCTTATAACTTAGTATTTCCAGTATTGTATTCAGAAGTTTTTACAATACATATATGCTATTGCAGCCTGAGATAAGAATATGATCTATACTTATTATTCATTTCGAAAAATATCACTTAGTACGTGTTTATTTCTTTTTTTTTTTTTATATTTCAATTAAATATCGTTTGTTACATTGCTGTATTCTTTAAATTATATTTGTTTATTGTTATTACAAATTTGTTTGATTAGTCCAGCCGGTTCTTTTTGGAAGACGTTAATGAGGGTGATAATTTCCAATATGTCTTCCATTGGCCGCAATAGGATTCACTGGATATCTGTGTCCCTTACAGTCGCTCATTTTATATAAGTATTTTATACGAGATTAATATTTTACAGTTGAAAATGTTTCGAAATCATTTCGCATGCACGATTGAGGTCAGTAAAGAACGACATTTTTATATACTAAACATTTGAAGGACCTTAAAATTTATAACTGTCAACGGGAACTTTTAGAAATATGATGAAATTTGGAATTACTATATTTATGATAAATTTCATTATGAGTCATGTTTGCGATTTTACAATGAAAATAACACGTAAATGCCCGAGTGTTTAAAAAATGACCGAATGAATTAATGGGGTTTTATTCAAATTGCATATTTCAAAATACCTGATGTTTGCATGACTATATACGCGTTAGTCGTTGAATGTAACCCGAACAGGCAAATAAACCCGGACTATCTTGCAACCGTGCGGCACAATCACAATCAGTACCAACGTTAAATCGCGCAACGCGTAGATATTAACCCCTGATAATTTGCCAGCAAAGTGCATACCTTCGTCTATTGTCAGCTGAGCGGACATATGTTTAGATTATTCTCGAGTGGGACTATACTCCAACATTTTCAATAATGTAAACAATCGGCATTCACAAGTTACTTTGTATGAAGAGTTCCTGTATTCAAACACGAAAAACGAAACATTGCTTATTCAGACTTTTCATGAATCGATGATTTGATGAAGGTTTCACGTATTTATTATACAAAATACTGATGTGGTGGATGCATTCGTAAACAATTACGAACGTAAAATTTTCTTGGGAAATGCGGTCCTTCCGTAATATTTTTGGGTTTTCGAGTTTTTGATAAATATTCTAATTATAAAAATAGAAATAAAACAAATGAAAAACATGTGAATACTCAAACGTGAAATTCTCAAATATCTTAATGAAATTGACGGTATAAATTGGTTTCTAAAGATGACCCATGGAACATAAAAAAAAACTTGTACAAAAGGACCATGTTTCCAAAAAAACAAAATTATATACAATTGTTTATGGTTGATATCAAATTTCAAGAAGTTTATTTAAATATGGTGGATATGCATTATTTATAAAATAAAAGTTACCTAATTTTTGGACATGTCAAAGAAAAAAAAAAGATGAAAAATAAAATAGCATGCCATTAATTTACTTGAGCCGAAACATTCTATACCAATATACAATGTATATGGTGCAGTATAATGAAAACTTAAGCACAATTATGATATCAGCCTAATTAGGGAACTTTTTTCATATCAATATACCGATGTAGATTCTACTTGAGTGTTAAAATGGAATTACATCATTATAAATAGTGAGACATTTGGATAACAACGTACATTTTAATAGGTAAACACGGCGTTGGAAAACTATGCAAATAATGCAATTTGCTGTCTGCATATAACAACTTCATACAAGGCAACGCATTGCAGTATGTGTTCAACTATCCTAACGTTTTAATGAACATAACTACAATATTACAATTGATGCATTAACCGCCTGCTGATTTTGATTAAAATCAGGAAGCGGTTATTATTCAATTGTAACCGTTAAAAATATACGCCAATGCATAAACATGCCAATGCAATAAACGAATTCACTGCTTGTCGGTTGTGTAAGAAGTAATGTTTGGCGGAATGATATAACCGGGAGTAGTGACGAATACAGAGTTAATTGTTTCGGCTTCGTATTTGCGGTTAAAAAATAGATGTTTGCTTGTTCGATCGAATTAAATCTGCTGGGCACAAAGGCGGCCGTTAATGAAATCAGAAGCGTACTCGTTCTGTCGGTTTGAATATGTCTGTAGGGAGTACGAACGTATGCACTGGCTTGGAAATGAGTGGTGTAAGGGTGCACGCTCTTCTTCAAAGAGACGTTCTCCTATAAAAAGGGGCTACTGCATAACGTCCTGCCCGTCATTGTTACATCACTGGATACTATTGACGTACATTAGGATAAGGAATCAGTCCGCATATGCCGCCAAAGTGTCACGGTACTTATGCTCCTCTGCCAACACAATGGCGACAATCCTATTGTACGAAAAAGACCGGCGGTCAACCAGGTTAGATAGAACCCCTTTTTCGTTAAATTTCGGCCTTTCTCTCAAACATTCCCCTCAGCAATCCCCCCCCCCCCCCCCCCCCCCCCCCCCCCCCCCCCCCCCCCCCCCCCCCCCCCCCCCCCCCCCCCCCCCCCGAACATTCTTGTTTTCACGAGTGTTCTCTCAGTTGGTCGCCAATTTCCATATTATTTGTATAATCAGTATTTGAATAACGGTAAAAACTGGTGGCTGATTTGCATCTGCAGAACAAATGACACGTACCACGCTTAAAATTACAAATGTATAGTTTTATTTGTGAATTATGTAATCTATGCGTACAAGTACTTATCAATTTTTTTTTTATATCACTATATAATACTACAATATAAATAATAGACGTTCTAATTCTTAATATATAAGCATTGTTATAATTAATGCATTTTAGTATTAGCACTCAGTCGAAAAAGTAATTGTTAATATGATTAACTGCTTGACAATGGTGCTATGACATCGAAACGTCGTGTTTTTAATTATTGACGAGAATAACATTGACTCAGCTCACCAACGAATTTAATCAATTATAAGCATTGCTTTTATTTGAAATATTGAAACTTTGATATGAACGTTTCAATCTTCATGAAATTCAACGTGTAGACAAGATATGTTTTTGTTTTCATACAGTGCGCGTGAAAATCTTTGACGTTCAGACATCACTTTTTCTAAAACAAATACGTGTACAATTTTTTAAAATTCTTGGCATTTACTTTCTGCTAAACGAAAAGAATCCTAACATTAAGTTTCATTAAAACCTGAAAATATTTTAATTTTTTTGTTACTATTCAGTTTTGACCGAAGTTCCCCACCTATACATAGATGGATTCGCGATCGCCTACCTCTCGCTCCATTTCTATATTGTCCATCTCTCTCGCTTTATAATCATACGTCGTCAACGCAATGTAACGAATACAAACATATTCATATTTATTGCTTGATTCAATTAATCAATTCATATCGTAATACATTATCGCCAAATTGTCTCTTTCAGGAATTTAGCGCAACATGCAATGTTACAATATCTGTATATGTAACCTTATATAAAAATGCATTACAATTATTAATGAATTAAGATATTGCTAAATTATAAGTTTAGGTGAATTCTCTTGTTTTCAGCCCGTGACTCATATTTTGTAATGTTTGAAATTTCATTTGATATTCTATATTCATTGTAATGGTTATCAAAGAATTACTTGATGATAAATTGTCTGAATTTGGCATTAGGTACTTGCATAAAATAAAAAAATGTGCTTAACTGATAATGTTTGTGTTTTTCTATACCATCATTCCACGAATATACAAATAATCCAATGTTAGTATTATCGTTTTATGCGATGACTATAATCCACGTAAAGGATCGTTCAGAAAATGAAGTTACTCGGTTCACTGCCTAATCATTTAAATCATTACTGTCACTCACCTGTTACAACTTCTTTAATTAACAATTTGAGTACCAAAAAAAGTACACGAAACGAAAATCAATTTACACTTTATCTGCGTTGTTTTTCTTGTGGTCTAAGTTAATTAGTACATGTCGTTCTCTGTTCTGACGGGTAAGCTGGTCATAATTATATTAAAGCCATATAATTAACTCACTTCAAACCCACCATTCAACTATTCGGTTGGATAATTCTAACTGAAATGCAAGAGAGAGTAACATTTCCATATATGCAGAAGAACTATAATAAGCCATTTTAATGCCAACATCCGAAAACTTGATATTCAATTCCACACTTTCACAATATTCTGTTATTAGATAACTACCAATGATTTTAATCTTCATATAACAACCTTAGTTGAAAATTTAATATTGACAATTCCTTGAAATACAAATAAAGTATCAATCCAGTATGAAATTAGATCAATTTTAACGCATGTTATATATCTTTATAATTTTATATCATTATTTTTTATAATAGATATACAATAATACTGAGATAATATTTATCATCCTATCATTCGGAAATACTGCCAAAGTCTCCAAAAAGAATCAGATATTAAATGAGATCACTGACAACTGGAAATTTGTTTGGGTTAATTTTTAACATTGGAAATAATCAGGTTGAGTAAATAACCATTCTGGTGTCCTGTTTCTATTCTTAAACACCGTGCTGATTGATGCGGCTTTATGTAACGCATTAAAGGATCAAAGGTTAACGTTTTGAGTTCGTCTGATCCTGTGTACCTTATTAGTTAGAAGTTCTTCGCCAACCTTTTCTTTTGACTTTGCAGCAGTAAAGCAAAAGCGAAATGAAGGTAAACCTTGCTTGCCCGAAACTTTTCGACCTGGCTGCTTCAGGGCCGTCGACCGAATATAAGCCAATCAATTCAACGAGAAAGTTCTATCGGAGTTGTCAGTTGAATTTGCAGCTTCCATGTACAGTGACTCTGATTTCTCTCCATTATGGCGCTTAAGCGTGCGGAATTTCAGATATATTCGCATACGAGCAAAGGAAATCAAATGCTTGGCTCCCATACAACTTGACATTAGAAAGCTTCCAGTACGGAACACGGATTACCGTATTGAATTATAACGACAAGGAAGCATACGATAAGGAAAAATACATTTTATTTTATGTACTTATAGTATATCAATGTGAAACCTTGTTATAACTGAATTGTTGCTTTAGAAAATTCCAATTGACTTGCTATCTGAAAGAAAATGAATAAGACTATGTTTATCTATTTACAAGAATATTGCATTGATATTAGTAATTAATCTTGGTTGATTATACAGTTATATTACATTGTGTAATATACATTTCACTGAATGTTTAGAAAGACTCTAAATAGGTTTTTAATTTATCATTATCGTTTTCCTATATAAAATTTCAATTTTTTAAATTATATATTCATATAAAATTTTATAAACATTTATGTTTAGTTTGTTTCTAATGCTAAACGTAATATTTCAGTCAGAGTACAAGTGGTGTGATTTAGATTCTGCTGATCATGGAGATCAACCGTTCGCCACTGTCGATAGTAGTAGGAAACACGTGTCACTCACCAATAACCAAAATGCGTTTTTGCTTTTACCAAAACGCATTTATAAATTACATGATTTGATTATTTTAGAATAGATTCAATGTGAACGGGATTATAAGCGGCAACAGTAATTACATGGGAAGACTACTAGAATAACAAACAACGAAAAATCTAAAATATTTCATATTTAGAATCTTATGCATGCCCCATAATAAATCCTATAGCAAATTTTGCTGCATAAGTGTTTTAAAAACGATTATTATCATCTAAACAGCATGTATTTAATACTACAATTCCCTGGTAAAAAATTTAACGTGGCCTTTCCATGGCCACGGCTCCAGAAGCCTGACGCTCGCGAGGCGACGTCAATTTTTCGACCAGGGTTATTTCTCAAAAATGTAATTGAAGTAAAATAAAAACGTCTATATAATATAGTATCCTGAAGTCTACTTTTAAAATCCAGTAATCTGAAGTGAAAATAAAAACAACTGTTGAAATGAAGAGGTCGTAAAATATAATATGCCACTCCCGTAAACTTTTTTCAGAGGTCTCTTGCAAAGGTTCAATTAAAAATTGAAAACATACAGAACAAAGGCTGATTAGTGCAGCATTGTGCGCGAGCCTCTGCGTGGAAACGCGTTAATCACGTGATAGGTAGACTTTGTGGGCTCTTTCGAACGCCCGAACTATACGCGAATGTGCAAATACAAAAGTAGCGAGTTCATATAGTCCATTGTAGTTACGTTTTAATCATCCAGCTTCTGCTTGGGTTTTGATTCACACGAATTTTCGTCCTCGGAATATTCGCGAATAGGTGTTATAATCGTAAACGCGATAAGAGTTTATGCAAGTTGTATTCACAGTTTGGTCCAGTGATTTTCGACTGCCTTTCGATAAGTTCAATCAAATTACTTATATTTGATTCAAATATGCTAACATTAAATTCAGAAATGCAATACACGCGAATATGGGTCCAAACTCTCTAATTACTCCTCTTTGATTTGCATTAATAGATTAGACAACTCTGTATCGACAAAAAAAAAAAAAAAAAAAAATAACAAAACTCAAAAATAAAATGCCCAGTGTGATTTATTTATTCGTAGTTTGCTAGTGAAGAGAGCTTTAGTTACTTTGATTTGTAGTCCTAGTGAAAGGAATAGAAATTCTCCACGTTGTTGGCGAAAATACGCAGAAGAAATCAAAAATATTTTATATTTCATATGTTTTTCATATTTAAAATCAATGCTTGCATACAATAGTTAATTTCACATCATGATTCAGTTTAAAATCGATGGTGCAATCGTGGATAACCGTGGCGAGCAGTAGTTAACCCACGGTTCCTCCGCGTTGCAGTTGTCGCTGTACTATAGTGTCAAGGATTACCCTTTCAGACCGTGAACCGGCATGGCTACTGGAATAACGTGCACGAGTACCGCATCATTCTTCTCTCGTGACCCCTCGAATCTTCCTCAATCCGCCCAGCATCCAATTTCAACTTGCATCGTTCAGATTTCTTTGAAGCTTACGAGCTTCAACCTCTGGGTTTCTCTCGGCGGAGTTAACTACGATTTAGTTTTCTTCGTCATCCCGTGTTTTTCGTTCTGGCATTATTCCCCGACCCCAACCACCCCTCGTTCCTTCCATGGCTTTCTCGACTTTTATATCAGTCACTGCTTTCATTTTCTTCTATCTTTGACCGCAAACAATATCAGTCACGCTTTCCTCCCCTGCACTTCAACGAGTTAATACTACGTAAAGCAAGCATCAGGCCCGTCGAGGAAAAATCTTTCAAGTATAGATTCGAAGTGCCATTCATTTACGACAGGACAGACCAACCGGAACTAGATGGATGGCTAGTTCATCGAAAATCCTGGATAACGGTCGGTGCCCATCGAGCAAATTTTGCGGAAAGGTGATTGAGGGTGAGTTTGCGAACAGAGGATAAAGTTTAGTTACTCCATGGGATGAATTGGCAACCTGTGATTGCCGCTGAAATGCAAGTCAGTAGAGTCGCTAATTTAAACTTAGTTAATTTGTTCTCTCAACCGCAAATAAAGATCCTACTGTAGGGCTTGAATTAAAATAGTTTCGTCAGCTTTGGACTTGTATTCGCGTTATGGAATAGGGTTATCCAAAAATAAGTTTATTCAGAGCAACCTGTGAATTAGTAGATGAAATCGGGATTGAAGGAACGATCACTGGGGCTTCTTTCAGTGAATGTACGCGTATGTGAAACATATGAACAGAACGCCGCCGGAGTTCAACACTGATGGTGGTGCTGTGGGGGAAACGTTATGTTGCCTTCCGCCGGATATGACGTTCTGGATCCCGTTTCGCGTTATCATTCCACTTTATTACATATATCCCAGCGCGACTCGGGAGTGCCGTCCTCGGCCCCCGCAGATCGCATACCGCCATCCCCGTTGCCTGATTTATGCGCGATAACCTCTCGCACACTGGGTTTATATTGACGTACACCGAAAAATATAGAGGCGGGTAAATGAGAAAGATGGCGTATAGATCGAGGGGCATCGCCATTGTTCTGATTTACTGACGAATATTTTCACTTTATTGTCGACGCTCATTTCTGGCAGTGGACTGAGCGTATCGATTATGCGTAATAGCGTGTCATTGAAAAAGGGGATCAAGCAGGGTGTGGATATAAAGCTGATGCGAAGAAGAAAAGCATTTATTATGATTTCAAATATGACGGGCAATTATAGCTTAAATGATAAGTGACGTCTAAGTTGACTTTTGCAATATACCAAACGATAATATTCTTGGTATATTAGGATTATAATTCCCTATCAACGGTAATGTCATGTCAATCCGCTTTATAAGTCGAATTACAATCAAGAACTGAGATTCTTTAATTGTTATACCCGATCGTAAGCATAGCGGTTAAAAATATCTATATTGGTGAATGAATTGCGATATACTAGTTTGTAGATGTCAGTCGGTTGCCCTCAATTTCATTTCATGACAATGTAATCATTTGAACCTCATAGGTACAAGCCATCAGGTATGAAAAGATGATAAAACAGAAGTGCAAGAAATTAATAGTCTAAAACTTTTCGTCTACTTTTGTGTCATCTTGTTCTTTCAACAAAATATACATATCCTTTTACGATTTCAAAAAAAAAATCGGAAATATTTAAATTCCTATGAGGCTTAAACAATGATAATGTTATTATAATACTCATGCTCAAGCATATTAATCATTATTTTCTTGGCAGCTTTCGATAAAAGTATTTGAAAGTATGGTCGATGGACATTTAAAAAAACTGAATTTGATGTAAAAATTAATTTTACAATAGTACACGAATATCATATACCATGTAAATAATTGTAACGAAATATTCAACCTTTGAATCAGACTTCAAAAATTATTAAATCAATTGGAAATTTTGACGAGTTTGAAGTTAAAAATGTCTACATTTAAAAACTTTCATGCGCATTCTCAATTATAAGATTACCCATTTTTGCAAGTAAACAACAATATCTTAAGACACGTTGAAAGTTACCTTCAATCAATGTCAATGTAATGATCCTTCTACTGTGCCGCATCTACCAGAAATTTCTATTGTGCATATATTATGCTTCGGAAATGATTACACAGTAACGGTATTGTCACTCTCGCTGTTCGGCGAATGGACCGTACGGAGGCAAACGTGTGATGCAAGCTGTTGATTGTCGCGAATAGGCGCGTGGAAGGGTAAGCAATTTCGCGTGTAAAATGGATCTCGTTGGAACATAATACATACCTGTTCGTGTCACCTACATCTCAGCTGATCTGCGAATTCAATGAAGGAAAATCGATATCAGTAGATCGAATTAAGACCCATTATTAACGATGGCCACATTGCATAATTTTTTTATAAATTTTATAAAATATTAAAATATAGACACTTTTCAAATAAAATTAAATCTGAATATATGTTTATGATTATTATTTATTTTTATTTGCTTATAATTATATAAAATTCATGACAAAATGGTATTTCTACAAAACTTCTTTGAGATATGTACTAATTTTGCAAACGTATATTTACGTAATATCATAAACCTCGTTTCCTTTTTTATAGTTCCACCGGATATAATCGACGGTCAAACAAGTACCGACATGGTGGTCCGCGAGGGCAACAATGTCACTTTGCGCTGTGCAGCAGCGGGTTCGCCAACACCCAATATTACTTGGAGAAGAGAGGATGGGCAACCAATACTGCTCGGAAATGGAATAGAAGGTTCGTACATGTCAATATTGATTCTTTTGCCCCGGGCATTAAAAGAAAAAAATGCCGTAATAGGGTAGGATTCATTCAACAAACTCTTGGCGTGCAATTATTGAATATTATTACTTGCTCGAGGCAACATGTCGGAAGGAAATTAAGCGTGGTTAATAACTTGTTTCGTTCACTGTTCAATACAATAACAATTCTAGTATTTACTGGAAACATTAAAAAAAATGTATTTATTGAACACCTACTGTACTTTTTTGTGTTTGATTGATTTGTGTGACATACAAGTCATTTATATTGTTTCCTCAGGCGCCACTGCGGGAAGTTTTTTCTTTTATTGGGACCAGAAATGAAAGGGATTGATACTGCACTCTCCTCTCGTTGTTTGAGAAAATGCTATATGCCAATATGTGAGGAAAAGTGCTCCGAATAGTGCTATTCTCACTATATCCCTTTGGTTTGATTTTTGATTTGATCACTTTGACCCGCTATTTGTGCAATCTACCACTTTTATACGTTTTTTTTTTGTGTAGTTGAAAATATAAACCAATCATTCAGTGTCTATTAGAGAATTGTGTTCAATTTTTATATGCTATAGAAATTTAAATAATATAAAATGTATCACTTCAATTAAAATGTATTTTTTTCAAAATTTGATCAACTTTACTACAATTTCAATTAAATGTATATACATAATTTGTAAATAACAATTACGCATGACTAAAAATTTATGATTTAGTTCTTCCTGTATTCTGAAAAGTTAATACAATCGGGACAATATTACAAAAGTTTCAGTTTATCACCTATAAGTGCATGTATATAAGCACACTTATAGGTCATTAACTTAAAAGTTATTTATTACTTAGAAATTACCTTTACGCTACTATTAAAATTACATGCCAATTCAATAAGTTGTACTTAATAACGCACTTTAGAATCATTTAATTATTATAACCAATAAAACGGGTTTTGTAAATATCCCGTCAACCATGAAAATTTTAATGAATTAGTTCACTTCAATTTTATAATTCTTTCTTTTAACAAGATGAGTGTTACAATACCCTATTGATAATAAGTTATTACTGATCGTAAAGAGTCTTATTGAAAAAAAATTTAATTCCGCACTATACTGTAAAAGAAATCTTTGTGCAATTAAAGAGGAAATGAGAAAATTCCATTGCTCCCAGAGTTATTAATTTTACATTAACGTGATGAAGTTTCTCTTCGTTGTATATATTTTTTAATCATTTATATTACAATTCTTTTACGAATTTTATGAGATCCCTTTCAAACCGAAAAACTAAAATAATTAACCTACATTTAAAAAAATGTAATTATTCTAGAATATTGGTTCAGTCATTCTAATTTTATAAGAACATACTAATTTTCAAGACAACCCTAATTAACGTTGCCATATTAGGCTAAAATTCATGTTATATATATGTCGATAGAAAATGAGTAATGCAAATACGGCGGGAATGCGGAAAAGAACGCAATTTATAGTATTTTTCTAAAAATCAAAAAGATCAAGAGAATTGCATTGAATATCCAAATATATGAATTATAAAAATAACTATCATACATATGGTAGATATTACATTTAATTTCAGCTTTTATTTAATCCCCCACGTGGAAATTGCCAGGTCTGGGCCCGGGCAATTTCTACATGGGCCCAGCGATAGCGAAAGAGTAGTAGCAAGTACAGAGTACTTGCCCTTCGTATGAATGTACATTTACAAATGTTAAAAAAATAGTTCTATTACGTTGTAAATAAATACTTATATTGAAGTCATGAATAATATATATCGCGCACAGTTTATTGCATACTTCAACCTCGGTCGCCGTGAAGTTTCGTTTACTTGAGCGATAAAATAGGTTTGAATATATTTCCTGTACTCGTTGTAACCTCAGGCAAATCCTAAAGTTTGTAACAAACTTGCCTAAGCAGAAGCGAAAGCTGCAGATCGACTCCTGACCGCACTAACACCGATGTTCGCCGACTGGATAGAAACTGCGGAAACCTATAGGGCAGGTGTTGGTCGCGAGTCATAGCCCAGTAAGCAAATATCTCTGCATACAAACAGGGTGCTAGCATCTTATACAGCTTAATTAATAGAAGTAAACCATATATATATGTATAACAATATATATATGTGTGTGTGTGTGTGTGTGTGTATGTGCTCAATATGTTCTGAAAAAACATTTGTCTATAAAACAGACAATTTGTTCTAATAAATGAAATGTCACATTTTTGTGGTTAAGTACAATCATCAAAACAATAATAAAAAAAAAAGAAATATTTTTTGAACTAGAATTTGCCGAATTCTGTTACAAAAATGATACCAAACTTTTTTTTCCCCATGAAATGTATTTAATTTTATTATATGTTTTAAATGTAAACAAAAAATGTGTTTTAGATATTATATTTATAGTTCATTTAATATTTGATTAATTTTGAAGTGTATTTTAATAAAAGTATTTTAATTGTTTTTAACAGTTAATCCTGAATCCAAATTAAACATTTGATTCAATTTTACAAAGGTTCCCAATACTAAATGAAGTACACGTTTCGTTTAAAAATATCAATGCGTGAATGGACGCTTAACGGATTCTAGCCACAGTTTACTTTCAAGCACACATTCCCTGTGGTACCTTTTAATATATTGGGTCGTGTAATAAAATATTTAACTTTATTAATCGTTTAGTGAATATAATTATAATCGTGGTCTGGTTTACAGACTACTCGTGAAAAATGCATGAATTCGATGGCAACTGATGGAACCGTCCGCAATAAATAAATACCAAAGGGAAATTTATGGATATATATATATATATATATGCTACATTTGTAGCGTTTACGGAACTTTTTCGTTATTTATTAAACTCCCAAAAAGAGTACAAACGCAAATTTTCAATTTGCGTCATTTCATGCATCCGTCACGTTCCGATGCAATATACAAATAAAACGACGTTTGGTGAATTTTTACAATATTTTGAGGGGCGTATTGCATGCATGAGAATGCCAGGTAGTACAACAATGTTGTACTATATGACAGGTTAAAAATGTTTTCTTTTTCTCTGTCACGCTTGCACTTGATTGCGTATCGGTTCACTAATTATTAAATCAATATCGATATGATAGTATTAATCTACACTGATTAATTCTTTTCATTCTGTGTGGCTTAGATAATTTTTTTTATTGTTTTTTTTTTTTTTTATTCTATTTATTTTATTTAGGAGTTGACAAAACGGTTAGAGCATTGACATAATATTGCGAAGTAGTTAGGTTACTGAAAATTCAATAAGCAAATTCAAATCACCTTCTTGCTATACTGTATTACGAATAATTGCAAAAGTAAACGAAAATAATATATTTTTAGATTTACTTTGAAATTGCAATGTCAATTTAGATATCTTGCTCGTCATTTTGTCGGCGGTAGCAGGGTGTTCAAACATTCTAAATTGTAAGACCACATTTCTTTTATTATACGGTTTCATGAAATGTACATAAAATATATGTAAAATTTGAATCACCATTGGAAAAATATATATCACTAATTCAGAAAATTACAATAAATATACTTCCACCTAAGTATTATGTCTAGGGACACAGCCAAATAAATGGTAAATTACTGGTCGATGGGGATGAACTGCCAGAGAAGAGAAGACGGTGCCTGCATTTCCCAATTTTAGTAAACTATACTGTCAGTGAAAAATACTTGAGCACAGAAACGACACATCAAATATCTTTTCGCCAGCTTTCCAGTAAATAGATTAGTGAGAGAAACTACACACCAAGTCACTTACACATCGGTGGCCAAGAATCTCTGTACTTAGTACAAAATCAGCAGCCGAAGTCGCGACAATTGACCGTAAATTCAGTTCGGGACTAGACTTCGTATTGAATTTCAGTTAAATCTTTTTAAGGGAATACACCAATCTTTTCAAAATACTTTTTGTAAAAACCTCTTTTCATATTTTAAGTCAATAACTTTCTGTCAGATTCAAGTTGCTAACAGCGTCAATTGATGTTGAATTCAGCAAAAAATCCCAGTAAACCAAAAAGCATTCAAGTACCAGAAATAGGATTAAGAATGATAGAGAAGTATTCGTTTTGGACTGAAATAAGATTGAGAATGAATAATAATTTGTAATCCTATTTCTAGTACTTGAATGCTTCTTGGTTTACTGAGATGTATCATGAGTAACAATAATCACAACAAAAGCATTACAAAGGATGAATAAAAGTAGATAAACGGGCGATAAACCGGAAGTCGAAATAAAACTGGCTTAACCAATACTATTACCATATGTCTAAGACAAATGTAATTTTAAAATATGTTAAGGGGAAGTATTAGGTTTAGCTCCTTTGTTTGATAGGGGATTTTATATTCACCATTTTACGTTTACCATGCATAGGCCCTGCATCAGAAGTATGGACTATTTTTACGAATCATTCGTAAATGTTATATTATATCATACAAAATTTCCAGTGTAGTTCATGGTCTGTCACGTTTCACTGCGGCGGGAAGCTTAAAACCTTGGATTATCGCCGGTTTCAGTGCCGGCTTTGTACGGTAGATACGTGCGCCTTACAGGGTGCTTCATTAGTGGTCACCGTACCCATCTACCAATCCGAGTTGGTCGTGGTTTCATCGCTACGACGCTGGAAATGTCGTTGAAACACACGATTTAAAGATTCTCATGATTTATAAAAAGAAAGAAATTTTACGACTGGAGAATACGTGAAGTGATATTGTACGTGCATTATAAAACCTATAATATCAGTTATTGCAATATGCACTATATAATCTGAGACTTTTCAATATATTAGTTAGCTCGTAGATGTCAGTTGATATAATAATTATTGAAAACAATTATTCGAAATATGTAATATATCTAACATATGATATATTAAATATATACGTATAGGAATTGATTCTGTATTTTTACTTTTGTATAGCATATAAATAATGTTATGATGCAGTTCATCGCGTATACGAAATCTTGTATTCGATCGTATTTGAATCATTTTAATTATTTATGGACAAGCGCTATAATCAGTTTCTTTTGAACTTTAGATTTTACTTATGGCAATAAACGATTCTCATTTCGATAAATTCTCCAAAAATAATCCAATATATCTCAAACGCGGTAAAATGCAATATTACTCAAACAGCCAGTATAAACGAGTGCATTATAAAATTTAATCTTCTCGTTGCTTAAATTAAATTTTCATGCATAAACTTACTTAGTTAAGTCTTCAGCCTCTCGTAAAAACTGAGAGTTTTATTTTATACTTCGCTTCCGAAATGACACTTTGCACATTGCCAGACATCTTTGATATTCGTATATAAGCTTCCTTCATTGCTACTTTATTTTGTATTTCTTTCAATACCTATTAAACTTTGAAAGAGTTTTGTTGGGAACGGAAAGTTGCATTGAATCGTTCTATTACTCGAATGCTCATGCAATATGCTCGACAAATGCAAAAGTACCCAACTCGTATTGGTTGCCTCTGCTTTACGTTACGGTACAGAATAATGCATTCTTATTGTGGAATTTTTCATTACTGCTATGAATTCTAATATATTTTGTATATTTTGTAATTCATAAGTGCCCAGTTGTCATATATAATATTTACCTGCATTTTAAATCTGCACACTTGATTGCAATTCGAACATTGTTATCATTAATATTATATTTTTCCAAAAGTATTGTATCGTACACAATATTTTCAGTACAATTAATATATTTTTGATTAAAATAAACCACAACAAATAATTAATATATCATGATTATTTCCTACATAAATGATAAATTGAGTTCACTTGCAATTGTTAAACTTTGTGGTTCACTGGAAATATGAAAAATGTGAAAACATTTTTATCTCGTTTCACATAATATATTTTAATTTATATATAAAATTGTACTAACTTAGTTATAACTATTTTCGCGTAATTAATAAGTAAGAGTGGTACAACTACTCCTATACAATCATTAATTGAATGCATACATGAGTTGCTAAACAATCCAAGCGTCCGATGTTCGGTTAGTCAAGAGCGTGTAAATATTCTGAAGTATTATTCAATTGTGGTCAACATTACAGCTGCAGACAGCTTCAACCTGGGCTGCGGGATAAGTAAACTGAATTTTCGTCGCCTGTGTACCAGCAGGTTAAACCTTTACTCACATGTTCATTCAATCGTATCCACCAACTCGTAACTATGGCGTGACCTACTCGTTAACAAATCCAAACGCTATACTACATGAAGTGTTTGAACGGAACTATAGACTAATACAAAAGGATTTTAAATTCACTAACTGAAAAATCAAATCATTTAACGAAGTCGTCAGGATTTGTTTCTTAAAAATTATATCCCGAATGATAAACATATAACATAGATTCAATTGAATCAAATGACAAATTAAATATTATCATGAATACGCCTAAATACGGGACATATTCATAACAACATACGAGGAACCGGTGTGGCTAATTTTTGTTTATCAACCTTCGTAAGTGTAATAATGAATTACCTTTTTATAAATTAATTGTCTATATTGATAATACGTTAGATATTGTGGTAGATACAATCGTGGTATATTTCAACGATGATTGGATACATTTTTGGGAATATTCACTTGTATTAACAAGAAATTATTTGTGCACTGTAAAGTATATTTACAGGAAACATGTCTTTTCTTAGGTCATTCATTAAAATTATTATATAATAATGTCATTACCTTATAGTTCATTATACTATAAAAAAAGGATTTCTTTTATGTAACCCTATATCTCTCGGTTTCTTATATTAATGTACGAGATATACTTTTTTGCTAACACCACACTTTTCACCCTATAGAGTAAACTATCTGAAAAGCATGATAGGAAATCGGCTTTTCTATGTTGTTTTTGACATTAAATCTAAGAAAAACGGACAAAAATAACATAATAGAACACAAGTCTTTCTATCATATTTTATCGTATATTTTTACCAGGGATAGTGAAAAAGTAAAATATCGGTTTTTCAAGAGCAAAATTCGCTTGATTCATTTGAAAAAGAAAGAATTTCAAATGCGAATTTCATTAATTCTGTTTTTCATCCAAAACTCATACAGAAACAATTATATATACTACTCGTAATATTTTAATTCTAATTTAATATTTTTTAGGATTTTAGAAGTACAGTGTAATAGTGGTTTGAGAAAAATGAAAAATGGAATAAATGACCTTATTTTAAATTCATTTTTGAAATTTGTACAAATTTGATTTTTTAATTCTGTGTCACGTATACAATTAATTTCAAAGATTGCGGTAAAAAAAATTTGTACAATTCAATAAATCATGAACTTATTCCAATTGATTTGTATGCGAGTGTGCACAGAGTTTTCTGCAAGGTATATGAGTGAAGGAAGTTGTACCGAGTTAATATTCTGTCGTATAACGTAAGAAAAATTTATCGAACTCTCAAATACAAGGCGGAACCATGAAATTAAAAGTCACCGTTTTTCTACATCCAACAGTAATTGGTATTTGCTTGTATAGAATATTTTAATGCTAGAAAGCACAATTTAAATCACCCGCATTTAATTGTGTCGCAGTTTCGTCCGATTTGCGAAAATAATATACTATAGGTAGTGTGGAGCGTTTCAAAATGAAAACGACACGGACTCATTTTTAGTGCCAGTAAGTGTCAGAGAAAGTGGCGCACCTATAACCGGAAATAGAGTGGGCACGATTGGATGTAGAGTTACGAAAAAATGGCAGGGGACAGTAAACTATTAGTATCTATTTTTATGCTATCGATATATAAAAACGAATGCTATTCTGTGTATAATGGTTTTCAACAATCGGATTTCTTCCTATCTGTTGTAACAGGGTTTATTTTTACATCGTTATACAAACGTTATATTTTCGAAATTATTATGAAACATACAGAACAATAAAAAATCAGTAACAATATTTAAATAGATCTTTCAAGGCTTCAAACATATAGATATAAAGAAAAGCGCCACTTTTCCGAAAATTTAACTTCATTCCGATTCAAGTTTGATTTTTCATAAGATTGCATAAAATTTATTGTTAACCAAACAAGGGAATACCTTAAACGTATCATGCATGCTCTTTCTTGATTACTATTATTTATAAAAAATGTGTCACGCTTAAAATTCTACTAGATTTGTGCGAACTAAGGTATCTTATATTTTGCACAAGTTGACCGTCACGAAGTTCTCGGTTCCGATTCCAGTCAAAATAATTGATGCCTTTAAAGAAAAACATTATAAATATAGAAAAACAATACAAAACTCAAGCGCTCGCAGACTATGAGGGATCAACCACGCTTAGCTCTAAATGATGCCCAGCATCACTGCGAAGTATTAGTCAACAATGACACGACGGAAATTGCCTCGAGATCGGCTGTAGTACATAGCGTAGGTTTTCTGCAGTTTCTTTATGCCACTGAATGCACGTATATGGGTACAGATGGGACGAAGTTGGCTGCAGACGCAACTAGAGGGACTAGCTCCGGATGGTTCAAAAAATTGAGAGTTAGAAGATAGAAATTGCTTTGTTGTTTAAAGGCCGTGTTTGGATCATCCAGGAGTCAAACCGCGTTCAGACGGAAGTGCCAAAAAAAGCACAGCTCCAGAAGTATGGCGCTCGCGAGGTCAAGTTAATTTTTCCACCGCAGGGATGAGTTAAAAAAAAAAAAATAAATAAATAAATAAATAAATAAATAAAAAAAATTAACTTAAGGCGATAAAGATCAAATGTATGTTCAACTTCATACAGTACATCAATGCGTTTTTATATGTTTTTATTTTATAATTTTCAATATAAAATTCTCTTATTTTATTTTATTTTGTCGATTATATCTATGCTAACATAATATTTTGTCCAATATAGTTTCACATTTCATGAAATTGAACATTTGCTTGAACCATGCAAAATAAACAAATATAAAAATATTATAAATTAATTACAGTGATTTTCAATTAATTATTTTCTTATGATAGTTTTATTAGCTCTCGGACAGATCAAAGTATTGAAACTCTAATTTTCGTTTGTTCAGTGACAAGCGTCGAGGGTTCACACTTTAATATCACGAAAGTCAATCGGCTTCACATGGGGCCGTATCTGTGCATCGCATCAAATGGGGTTCCCCCTACTGTTAGCAAGAGGATCATACTAATCGTCCAATGTGAGTACTACAGCAATGATATATGAACCATTCTCCAGCGTTGTTCCGTAAATGGTCATGAAAGATGTTAATGCGTTTGACAACTTGCAGTTCCGCCTATGATTTGGATCCAGAATCAATTAGTTGGGGCACGAGAAGGTCAGCAGATGACTCTCGAGTGCATTTCGGAAGCTTATCCGAAATCAATAAACTACTGGACTAGGGATAAGGATGAAATTGTACCACAAGGTAAACAAAACTATATTATTCATATTCTACGGGATTGTGCTGAAAACATAATTTAATTAAAATTTTTCATGAGTTTATCTTATCTAAGTATTTAAACAGTTTCTTAATAAAATAGAATTAAATTAACATTGAATAATGTATTTATAGAATTTGTGACGCGAAGAATGTAAGTACCTAATTTTATGGCGGTAATAATTCAAAATCGACTTTATTTTCTGACTTAAAAAACAGGTATATCAAGAAAACATATATAGAGTTGTTTTAAGTTCCGACTCAATCAGCACAATCTTCGTATACAATTATAATGAAACCCATCGAAAGTAAATTAGAATCGAATAATAAATATCATCTGAAGTTTTACTGTTTGTTATTTCTTCAATTAATTATATTCTTGAAAAGTTTTAAAAAGAAATTCATAATGAAGGACATATAAAAATTAAATTTCAGTTATTATAGAGTAGTGTAATAAAAGTATGAGAATATTTGTGTTCGAAATGATCTTTAGTTCGAAATCCAGAATATTTGGTGAATTCATATCTCATAGGAGGGTATGGACTAAATTCATAAATGTCAGAAGACACGCCGAAAAACAGAATAGGGAAATATACATGTCAAAGTGCATTAGAGTGCTTTAATTATTCCATAATATCACTTTTGATGTTTAGTCTGACGGCAAACACTTAATGTATGTAGATCCGAGATTGTAAGACAGCAACGTTACCATCATCGGTAATTATATGCGGAACTTCCGCTTTAAAATATTGTCCTGAATGATATTCGTATAGTCGAGTTTGCTTACCACGATGAATAGTACAATAAATTAAATTAAAGAAAGTATAATATTTTAATCACGGACGGTTTTAGCTTGCCGCTATCCTCTTAAATCAAACTTGCGGTAAAGTGGTTCGGTACTTGGGGGATGTCGGACACCGTAAGCTGGTGACTCGATTAATCTTTGAAGCAGCAAGATGCTCACATAAGCCAGGTATCACCTAACGACTTGCCGACACAGTCGTGTAATGTTTGCCAAGCTGCTTTTAACAGAAATTGGCATTTTCACCTATATTGCATCCTCGTTTACTTGTGACGTTATTGAAAATATGATTTTATTGGCTGTATAATGGGGAGCACGTATACTTCGCATTGCGAAATGAAAATAGCTAAATCATTAATTCATTGATAGATCAGATTTATTACAATTAATTATTATTATAATAGTTTTACATGATAATACAATGTTAACAAAAAATAATTAAGGAAAAAGTTACTTTTTCTCATTGTCACTGACATATAATCAAACATGTAAAATGTATAAGCATACAATAACTTGTTAAATGTTAAATACACAGTAATGAATAATGAGCTGTGAATAAATTATATGAGATGAAAATATCTTATAATTGTTTTGGATGTATAACTAAGTAGCGCACTATGCTATTTTGCACAGTTTTACTGATGTTTGCGCACCATTTTCATTTTGATATGTGATGTATATATCAGGTGTTTTTCTCCATGGTAAATTAAATATAATAATGAAAATTGTGCAAAAAACGACAATGACGAAATGCTACTCTTCCATTTTCTGTCCTAGTTACATAAAAGATCGTATATGCCCCACGCAATTAATGTGAAGTACTAAAACAATATTCTCACCACTCGTCCTACATTGCAACCGTCATCTTCGAGTGCGATTATTGCATTCGAAAATTAAAAGACCATCCCTCAGCCCCTTTGGGCATTGTATAATCTACTTCTTCTAGTATTATAAATTATAGAATTTGGGGACTTTAAAAAGAAACTTTAATTTATATTGTCAAGCACGTATTAATGCTGCCCTCAGTCTATTTAATTATAAAAGAAAAGAATTTCTATCGAATGACGAAGCTGTTAAGTAGTAAAACGTAATATTTTAATTTGTAAGTAATAAATTATTTCTTATATATTTTGGTATTGATAAATTTCTTCACAAAATTACGCCCCCAATAGAGGAAAATTGCTTTGGTCATTTGCTCGTAATCTCACTGTACGAAATTACTTATCAATAGATACTAGAAGCGTCTGTGTTAACGTGTCTTTCAAGAATCCAGATTCAGAAACGTCTGAATAGCGTCGATCTAAACAGAAATCACGTTAGCACGGTTGCCGGCCGAATACTAGAGTGACGTGATTGAACCATTGTGAAGTCGTCTCTGCACTCTCACGAACCTTCTACTAAATTCGTAAACCGGCTATGTCGGATTTCTACGTAGCAGGTTGGGTTTGACAGCATCAAGATTTTAGGGGAAGCATTCAGCTCGATCCACTCAAGCCTTTCGAATAATTCGTATGAATATCGTATTTTCGTTATCTATTTTGCTCTCATCATCAACGTCGCTCTTTTCTTGAATCTGTTGAGATTTTTATATTTCTTTCTTACACTATGTAAAAGTTGAGCAGACAATTTTTTACAATTTTCATGCAATTGTTATTTTTATTGAAACTTTTGAAAATTACTTCAACTAATTCCATTAAGATTATTTCCCTTGTAAAATAAAAAATAAAACAATGA
Source organism: Trichopria nigra (assembly GCA_030522945.1). Taxonomy (NCBI): domain Eukaryota; kingdom Metazoa; phylum Arthropoda; class Insecta; order Hymenoptera; family Diapriidae; genus Trichopria; species Trichopria nigra. The sequence goes on from JAPYZR010001441.1 coordinate 23,193, forward strand.
AGTTTATTGTACAGCCATTGGAGATCATTACTAGACTACTATTAAAAAGAATCTGATGCTTTACGATTACGTGGAGAAAGCAGACTGTGCATTAAAATCAAAGTAAATAAGTAATGAAATCATGTTCTGCAAACGCGTTTAAAAAGTTGAGTATATAAATAAGTGAATGTTTTTACAAACTTTTCGTTCCGAAGAAAATGTTTGTGGAATTATGTATTATATTTCAGCTAGACAAGATCCATTAAATAATACAACATTGTAAAATATAGTACATCTTTTACATTTTTAAATTCCAGGTATTTTAAATAAGCATGGCACAAGATGTACTTATAATTTTGTATTCAAAAGTGATACAGACAAACCTTGAAATGCCAGATGTATTATATACATGTTTGCATAGGGAGATGGGTTTAACACACATTAACAAAAGAATAAGAGTAATTGATTTTATCATTAGAATAATCTAACATATTGCACTTATATTGCATATAAATACATATCAATATGATTATGTAGCATATAATACTATGAAAACATCAGACGTTTGTTAACAATAATCAATGCAAAATAAATGGAAATAGAAATAGAAATGAACAAAATTGAAATGTTCATAAATATAATTTGACTTGTTTATGATATTTTTCTTTTAATTTTTAGGTGGAAAATATGAGCCAATACTAATTGATAGCTCATATAAAGTTCATATGAAGTTGACGATTCGATCAGTAACAAAATCTGATTATGGTTCGTACAAATGTGTGTCTCGAAATTCATTAGGGGATACGGATGGCAGTATAAAACTATATCGTAAGTATTGAACTGTGAACTACATGACTCTTGGTAATTAATTTATCAACTAAAGCCTAAAAAAAGTCTTATTTACGTGCAATAAAATGTTTCCATGCATATAGACTTTAACTGTATGTAGCCTACAGGGTATTTTATTACGTATGAATAAATGCATGCGTTTTATATTTTTGGTATATTTTACAAATATACTTTACCGATACATGCCATTCAGATTAATTTATTATCAGAGAAGTAGAGATGAAAACATTAGAAACATATTAATTTTTCTTTCAAATATACCAATTTTAAGAAAAATTAATGGTTTGTAAGACTTGACGTATCTTTCTAAATTATTTTAACACTAACGTATAGGGTAAAAAATAATCTGCTTAATATGAGCACGGCACAAATATTATTGACACAAGAAGAATATTCACATGAATTTTTGAAAATAATACTTTAAATTACATATTTTAGTATACTGATAATAATTTATTTATTTATTTAATAGGAAATTGCTATAATTATTCGAATAAAAAGGCATGCTCATGAGAAACAATGTATAAAACGTCAATGTAATTAGCCTTTAAGTAATATTTGTTGCTTAATTACTTAAAGTAATTCGCATGCCTATTTGCGCAAACAGAAGTGGTGTTTGTACGTAACTAATAAAACAACTACATTTAATAACTATACAAAACAAAGTAAAAATTAAATTCTTCAACAAAACAAATTTAATTTTTTTCAAAATTCATTTCACTATATTTATATACCTGGGATACCCGTGTGTAAACCTCGATTGGTGCATTTACATTGTACATTATCCCACGTTACTACCGAAATATGAAAACGATAATGTAAGGCCGCTCGAACAAAACCAAATTTGTCGTAATTAAACTCATGATCTTATATTAATCATAGTTTGTTATATATGCTGCGCTTATGATTGTGTCAGTCAATAATGAACATCATCCTATTGTCGTTTCAGAAATCACGTCAAGTTCTGGATATCACTTGACTAATGGCAATGATACGAAGTATAAAGGTAAAGTATATTTGTTTAACATAGTGTATTATAAAACTGAACTGGTCAAACGAGCCCTTCATATAATTTGATCAACATTAAATGATATCTCGAAAATAATGAACATAAATCGACGGTATTCCTATTATTTTTTAATCATACCCCTGAATTATATTTAATAATAAAATATTGAAAAGGAGAATGAAATAACCCGAAATATATATAACCTAAAAGTTTTAGATTAGTTTTAGATTAGATTATTCTATGTACAGTAGGACCCCCCCCCCCCCCCCCCCCCCCCCCCCCCCCCCCCCCCCCCCCCACCCATCAACCAACCCATGCCCTCCCCCACTCACTGCACCTCAGCAGCATAAGAAACAGAAAACCCTTTCTATGCTTTTTCGAGTAACATAGAGGGGTGACAAAATTAAAATAAGAAAGTTAAAATAGTGGTGGGGGGAGGGGGGATAGTGTAGTATGATCATATATTCTAAGTGTATACATATATATTGTTCCCTTACTTTTACATCTACGTATAATGGAAATGGTCCTACAGTGCTTCGATTTACCTAACCTACAGATGAATAATTTTATCGAAAATTTTTGAAAAATGTAAGATGATTTTCATGTCATTATTACCATGGTATAATAAGACAAGGTATACCATTCCGAAGATGCGCAGTACGCGACCAATAGAATTTTTCCTTTTCGCACTCACGGAAAAGTACACCAAAAATGATTGTTCGGGGTCCGAAATGACACCCAAGTGGGTGTAAACACTAAAAAAATGGGTGTAAACACTAAAAAAATTTGGATTTACACCCAATTGGGTGTCAGTATATTTACTTGCAATTCTTGCGTAATAACAAACTATTTTATATCATCTCTTTTTTCTACATTTTTAAGGTTTGCTCTCCTTTCTCACTCACCGAGCTTCGAGGCAGGAAAAATATGATTGTCTGACAACATTTTTTCCACGCCCCAAATGCGCAATGTTATACCTTTTCTTATTAAACCACGATTATTACGATCCAAAATATTATTTGTCCCATGTTCAGTTACCAATTCGTAAGCTATGTATATTGTATATGTAATATACACAATAACAAAAATGTTCGCATTTAACTGAGATATTATATTCTTAAACACTGTGGGTGGAATTTAGTCGAATCTTAAGGTCTCAGTAATACTTAGATGTATATTTATATATGATAACGTATGAAGGTAAACCTTAAAACTGTAACCCTAGTAGAAATCTATCCATTTCTTTCTTACACTATCCATTTCTCCTATGCCTTTAACATGGTAAATATCTGAACTGCCTAAGAATTGGCTAAGAAAAATTGGCTAAGAAATGTTTTCATTTCCACCAGGGAAGTGATTTCTGAACTGAAAAATACATATGTATAGGATAGATGTATATATATTAGATAAAACAACTGTTTGGCCAACATGTTTATATTCATTTACAAGTAATACGTTTTCAAATATCATCAAAGGCGATTTGATGCAAGGAATCATTTTGTGTGAATATACCTGCTTAAATTCTTTTACAAGTAATACGTTTTCAAATATCATCAAAGGCGATTTGATGCAAGGAATCATTTTGTATTAATGAAATCGCTAATTATTCAATTCTCTAAATATGTCCTTACTTGTCCAATTACCGTCTTCCACTTTTTATATGAAAACTTTTTCGATTGATGCCAAGTGCGTACTCACGCGCATTACGCGAAATGCGGAGCTAGGTCGTTGATTAATTAGATCGAGTAGGCACTTCTCCGTGAATTTTGTTTCAGATGGTTGCGCGGCTGCGATTCGTATACAGACTCGCAAAAATCTCTTTCGTGGAGAGAACGTGGAAACTTTTGATGAACAAAATTGCAAGTATTTTCAGAGCGATTTGTTATTCTTTGTAGGACTTCCCAAACTTAATTCGATAACTCATTTTTCGCTCGAATATATTCTGTCAGTATTAAGTATGGAAAATTGTTGTTCTTAAAAACATTCAGTAATTAAGTTAGAAGCTTCTAATAAGTAATACAAGGATTACCGTATGCGCAAAAATAGTTTTCTGATAAAATTGTAAATTCTATTATAATGTACTAGGAAATAGTATGATATCTTTGTAAGAAAGTTGAAAATAACTTTTTTGCGAATATTTTTATTCAATTTTATTATAAACGTTGTTTCCATAATGGTGTGTCTTGTTTACTTAATAAACATACGTAACTGGATTGGTCATGTATGATGCATTTTATATGTTGGTGGATATGTTACAAAAATTAACCTACAATAAAAAACTATATATAAATACTAATAAAGTTACGAATTGGAACTGTGAATATCCCTGCTTAAATATTTTCCGAAATATATCGGATCTGCATTATTGAATCTGTCATCTTGAATTTCAGAAATTCATGTTACGTTTGCACGTAGCGATTTTCAATATTTCTAAATATACTTTTGCGCTGAAAATAGAAAGATTATTGGTTTGCCATTCTGGATTTTTTCCACGAAAATTGAAATAACTCGATTTCATATTTGGGTTTAGGTTGGCAAAACCAAAAACTAAAAATTACTGATAATGTCACTATGCAAGATCCAAATTAAATAGCTCAAATATTTAAATAATTTACCAACACTTTATGACTATAAGAAACTTCATCGATCGTCACAATATAGTTACGCCTATAATTACAATAGTCATTACAATAGTCAATAGTTAATAAAAATGAAGTTATGAATTTAGGTTTATAGTTTATACTAAAGATTATTCTTACAATTTTTTAAAAACCTGAAATATTATACTACATATTTTACATAGTTTTATCTGCTATGAAACATAAGTTTTTCTTATTGCGGGTTTATCACATGGAAAGTCTTTGTGGCAGTTGAAAAGAACACAAATAACATGACTATAAAGTCTTCTTTGATGCTACATAAGGTCAAAACTGGTAGGAGTTAAAAATAATTTTTATAATGAGGGAACTGAAGCAACTGATTATGAATATAAATTCATTTTTTTTTAAATTTCCAAGATAGTGAAATGTAATATTACCCTCACAGAAAAAAATATGTTCGGTGTCCGAAATGACACCCAATTGGGTGTAAACCCCCATTTTTTTAGTGTTTACACCGACTTGGGTGTCATTTCGGACCCCGAACAATATTTTTTGTGTAAATTGCGTAAGGGTAAACTTATCAGTAAAATATAAAGTAAATTTATTAACTTATATGTTAAATCGATCGATTTAAGTAATGATGAGATATATATAGCGATTAATAAAGTTTATAATTATAATTAATAATAACATTTATTTTGATGGTGTATGTTGGATCTATAAATCCTAACAAAAGGATATATGAGCACTATGATTGCACGTAGTTTAGAATTCGATGTTTAATACAACATAAACTGACGGAAGACAACAAAAGGGAAATGCAGTAGTACACGCAGCATCATTGCGTTCTTTTACTTCTTTATACTTAAACGCGAAGCCCGAATGAATAGGACGAGTCGAATTTGTAAAAGTTAAATAAAAAATGCTTATAGGCCGCATCCGAGTGCTTTATAGAACCTTTTTCCGCAGTCGTTTTCTTCTCTCGCATTTCTAAAAATGCGTTTTTATGCATAGCACCGAGGGCGCATGTACTCGCGGAATATCCCCTGAATATATAAGCGTACATTCGTTTGAACCCTACCGTGTTTGTACAGCTTGATGTTGACGACCGAAAATCTTTTTTCGCTGATCCGCTTTTCAACGTAGCTAAAGTTTACATTTAGCGAATGCATGTGGCGTCGCACCATACATGTAATCCACTTTTTCAAGAGCCCCGAGTAGGAGTTGTAGTCATTGTATCCGCGAAAAGATCCCAATAAGATCGTGCGCGACATGTCCTCCCTTTTTAGAGAAACCTAACAATTTGTGCTCGCTTGCATATATGGTGAGTGGGTGGAGTCTCTATGTAAATTGCAAAAAGAAAACTCGATATGTGCAGAATTTAGAAATAACCACGAAATGACGCGGGTTGCTACTACCACTTGTCACAAAAGAATTAGATTTTTGTGGAAACAAGCGCCTACGGAGAGTTAACTTTTCGAAACTGGTCTGTTTGGCGACGAGGTTTTTCGGAATCTAAATTTATATTCGCGCTAAATTTTGCTCACCGAAAGAGCAGATCTTATAAACATTTGTAAAAAATCACAATTTAATCGTTTTCTATACTAATCGACTACCATAGAATAAATCGTGCTTATCATGGCTGACGTGTAATTAAACGAATTAATGATTTGCAGGAAAACTAAGAAAAAATTATAACAACATCCAAGGAAATCAGGATATGCTGAAGGAGAGGGGTGAGTTGGCATGTTCAATTTTGCATTTTTATGATAAGTGTGTTGTCAGAACGTAAATTATTTGAAAGCTTATCATCACAATGTGACACATTTTGTAGCATTGACTACTTTATTAAATTAACTTCCTGATTAATTTGCAAAAATCTGATAGAAATTCAGTTGAGAGTATCTTCGAAAAAAGTTTTCCATATTTGGAATTATAATTGCAAAATGAATCCTAATTAGTTAATGTTAAGTTAATAAAAGGTTATAATCTTATGAGATAACATTAAAATATAATATCCATTACGTAACTTAATTAAAATTGTGAATTATACAAATACATATATCATCAACTACAAGTTTATATGCAGACGTATATATCGCAAAGTATATCAAATTCCAGTTCATTAAACATTCTTTGCTTAATTCTTATCAAATTTTAATTGAGTTTAAATAATAAAAAAGCAAAATAGCCGTAACTACTCGGTTTTATTTTTTTCCATCAACGTATGTGATGGAGCTTACGACTTTTATGAAAAAGCCATATCAAATATGTTAAAGTAATAATTTTCAATGTGATATTTCAACGGTTACGAACCCGGTTGTAATGTAATTTCATTTATATTAATTGACGGAAAAAATGACACGACATAAACGTAATTTTTTCGTTTCAACCTGCATACACTCATTTTTACAATATACAAAAGTATGGCCTATTGTTAAGGGAAGTCAATACACAATTAAACGGCTTCTCTTAAAATTTCATTAAAATCAATGTGCACGTCTTTCTTAGATATTGCATATAAGAATCTCACACATCGTAATTAATATATAAGGGAAGTATGAAAAATATAAATTAATGTCGATTAATTAAGACATTGGTCGTTAGCGCGAACATTGACTCTCAGCTTATAAAAATAAATCATTTCTGAAATCATCTTGGCGGAAGTCGCAGATACCAGAACGTGTACTAACAATTACGGTAAAGTCGCAAATGCTGCAGAGGGGCATGTGGCTGCGAAAGTTAATAAAATAAAAGCTGTAACTTCCATTTCAATTTTTGGCATTGCGACTGCTGAGTTTTCCCATAAGCTGAAATTGTAGTTCTCCGTGAGTACCAAGCGATAAAAAGTAATTGTCCTCGATCGCACTTGGCGAAATTAAAACGGAAAAACTTGAAAGCTTGAACATTAAATGTAGCCCTTTGTTCGACGCCTCAGGCTGAATATATCAGACAGCAGTTTCCCGATAAATATAGACCCGTTCGCGTCCGCAAAAGAGTCCGAAGTGAGTTTAAGGCTAAAATTTTGTGCTTGCAGATCCGAAGCACCGTAGTCGTAAAGAAAACGGCGAGGACGAAGAGGAAGAGGATTACGACGACTCCGGAACATCACCAGCGAACTCTAGCAGCCTGGCTATTGTCCTCGTAGCGTTGGCGTTCTGCTTCCGTCATCAAGCACATCTGCGGGCACTTCATCCGGCTTGAGAAAGCGATCGGTTTCTCGTCAAGTCGTCGGCTCTTCTCGATTTTCGCTTCGGTGATTCGCTTTTTCGTTATCTTCCTTTCTTTTTCGACGACCTGTCGCAGCTAATCGTGATCACTGCAGTGGTTGGGGATGAAAGCTTCCAACGACAGTGTAACCGAATACTGACAGTATACATTACGAGGTGGACAAGTGCCGATTGGTATTCGTAAAACTTGCAAAAGATGCATGGAACAAATTCATATTTTCATATTGTGATGCTTGCGGTTTTAATTTCTGTAAAACTGATATTTTATTTTAGGTGCGAAGTTGCAAACATTCAAGGGTCGGTTGTACTTATTTATTAGAATTTACTTCATTACTAAAAAGCTAATTCATGTGAAGTCTGGTTTTAGGAGTTACGCAAGTTGGTAACCTTGATGCTAATTTCTTGGTTCTAAGACTAGCTACTTACTGCTTCTACATAAAAAAAGATGACAGTATAGTAGCAACGTATAGCCTGAAAACTAATTTGCAAATCTGTTGAATGATTTTAAAATCTTATTCAAGACATTCACAATTGACACAACTAAATACATATGCATAGAGAATGATTTGTACTTTACATATGTATCAATTTTTACAAGTGCACCGAACTCTTGAATCAACTATAGAAAAGTCTTGCAACAAATTCTAAAAATAGGTCACGCAGTGAAATTTAAACAGGAATTATTATATTTATGGGTATATTTAAGGTGTACAGTCTTAAAGGTCTGTTATAAGTGATCAATAAACCGTATTATTTTATCTGATTCAACGCCGCGGTATTCGGTGTGCACTATTGATCTGACGGAACTCTGAGTTATTTTTGAGATACACGAAAATACTGTGCGCTCATTCAATGAACTCACACATGTACATAGTCGCGACTTTTTTTAGTGAAATAGGATGAATGAATTATAATTGCAGCTTTCACTATTTAAGTCACACACATGCGATAGTCTGTCGGTCTGAAAGCTAATTAAAATCGTGGAAATTTTACTGAAATCATCTTTAATGGAAACTCCATTCGTCAATTACGTGCTGATTATTTTTAAAGTGGACATTTCTGCGACACCTGTTGATTTCAGCGTGACGTACGAAGTGACGAACCGGATCACTGGGGAATTATTGGAAACGAGAGTGGAAGGTTCCTGCTTACGAAAGACGCGTGAATAATTACATTTATTAAGTATGCAATTTGTTCACTTATATACTTTTCATGCATTTGTTTTACCTTAAATTCATTATTCACCTAGGTTTCACATCATACTTATATCCACATAAACTTATCATCTTACAGAATTAAGACTTAATTGAAGAATTCTAATTTTTAATATCAATGTTAAGTTGGTTTGCTATCGCACTGTCTGTTAATTAATACAGCTACTTCATATTTAATATACCTAACAATTATAATAATAATGATAATAAATAGATATATAACGAAGTACCTTTGTTCTCAATTACAAAAAAAAAAAAAACCGTTGGCAAAAATGCAGAAATTTTATGTTGGTCCGAGCCGTGACAATGAACATGAGCAAACCTGTTAAAATTCATATAATATTAAGATATGGCCTTGACCACCTTTATACCATAAGAAATGTATTATTTGTGTGAATCGAAATCCAAAAAAAAATCCTAGCAACAATTCCAGTTTTTCAACTATCTAACATTTTGTCATAAATATGAAGATGGAAAATTTATGCTAAATACAACATGATTTATGCTAAAGTCTCCACGTATAGTAATATATTTAAATGAAAATAATCCATTTCAATGCATATTAAACATTTAAAAGGTTGTGTAATTTGTATATTTTTCTATTTATAATTGAAATGGCTCATTCTACACAAGGACTAATAATATAAAAAAATATATGATCGGGTTATATTAAAACTTTTTAAACTTATGCAAGAAATACAAAATCATTTTTATTTCATTACTTATTTTAAACGCCATGCACTTTCTCATATACATATATATATATATATATATATATATACTCCCATTTACACAATTAATTGTGAATATTTGAAATTCAATATATATTGTGATAAAGTTTAAGTAATAATTAATTGGTTAACACAGTTAGTTACGTTTCGACCATTTGTGTGGTACTCTTCAGGGGTTTCTATTAACTGTGTTAGCCATTTAATTATTACCTAAACTTTATTGACAACAGTTCATATAAAATATTTAAGTTAATAATTAAATGATTAAAATTAATAGAACATTTAATTAATTCCATCTCTTTATCCATCCCCTAATAAACTATCGCTTACAAACAGATTTACATCAAAGCTAACATTTACTCTTTAAATGAATACATAATTCAATCGATAAGAGTCCTAACTTTTCGTTGGGTATCATGGAAATTAAAATTTTCTGCTTTCGCTGCAAACCAGTATATTTACTATCTGATTTTATCGATATTGAAAATTTCCAATGCAGATTTTAATTAATAGTATGAAAACATTTAGTGTAAACAAGAAATCGATACGGAATTTTCTTTCCGATTTTTTTAACTAAATTTTAATCGGTCATTTTTTATAAGATTAGAACTTGCTTATCTGTATATTGAAGAATAGACCGCCTTTTATTTCAGAGGAAAGGCAGAATGTCAAAATGACCGCGTAAGGGATTAAAGAAGTTTTAATCATTTTACGTAAGTATATCTAATATTACAGAGACGTTTTGTTTAAAAAAATGTGATGGTTTCCTAAATCTGCGAAGAAGCAAACTCATATACAAGTGGGATTAATAAATATATAATACAATCAATAAATCTGCCATTTCTTTAGCTTTTTTGTTTATTTCATAAATACCAAGATGACACTAAAGCATAAAATATCATTTTGCAATAAGCCATCACTATTAACAGATTTTGTAAATTCATTTTTGGGAAACCCTGAATTCACATTTATATTTTCAATACATACTACATTTTTTATAATTATCGCATGTATTAATATTAAAATCTGATTTAACATCGTATGAAAATAAGTCATTGTTTGAAAATATCTCAGTATAGCAATTTAGTAGGATAGCCGAATATCGCATAATCAATTTCATCATATAACATTCGTAATAATGACTCTCGTATTACGGGCTGAAATTGCATTTAAATTACAGATTCAAAATCAACGAGAAAAAAAGCTTTAATGTACCTCATTTCTCGCGCATTCCATCATTATAGTTGGAACGTGAAACGACGTCCGATGATATCGTTCAATGTTCGCGAGATTCGTTTTTACGCGTATACGCGTATATATTTATTTCTATTGGAAAGATACAATCGACAACCCCAAAAGCCGCGAAAACACAATCGAAAGAGGATTGCGTAAATCTTGACGGTAGAGTGTCCCCTGCGAAGAAGAGGGTCGAAGTAACGGGAATAATCGAAAAAAAAGTAAGGTTAAATTATAGGGATTCCTGACGTACCACACATCCCGATCGCGGCACCCCAAACTCTCGATACTTCCGTCGTTCACGGGCCATCTACCCGTCGCTGGACCGATACACAATGGAATTGCACATCCCGGTGGATAGGCGGCGGCAAGAACACGCTTGACTTATTGAATCAAATTCGCTCCCGGCAGACGCGACCGCCAAGAATTACATTTCACGTTATTTCCATGATGGAGATCACCCGATCCGTTTCGATCCGTTCGTCCCTCTTTCGGCTCATCGAAACGTTTCGTGCGGAACTAAAGCTTCATTGTCGACAGAGACATCCGTGAGACGTCGCCCATCGACGATTCACCCAGGCCTACCAGAAGGGTGGGAACAATGTTTGAGCGAAAAAAATCTTCGAGTCGGGAAATAAACTGAATTGGCGCCGCACCGCACATTCATTCGTTCATTGGAACACTTTTTTGCAGTCCTTTTCGGGGGCTAAATCAATTCGATTCCGATGCCAGTTATAATGCGACTTTCGGCTCTGTTGACTTCTATTGATGGCTATAAATTATTGTCATAATTGTGAATTCAGAGTGACGAACGCCATTTTTGAAGAACTAATTTCTTCTAATGTATTCAAATTCATATATATTTTATTTGAATAAATAAATTCGTATTCATTTTGAAAAATCGTACACAGTATAAGATTTAATAACAATAGCATTTAAAATTTAAACATTTTCAACATTTTCTGTCAATTTTTCTACACTTTACTTCAAATGGAATAAAGCAGAAAATATATAAATCAAACCGAAAACGTTTTATAATAACGACAACCTACTATTAGAGTAGTACAATTAGAGTCCTGTTAAAAAATGATACATTTGTACTCAAAAGTCTTATTGAAGATTTCATGGGTTTATCATTTATTGTTCGGAATATTAGACATGCTAATTTTGCTTCCATTCTTGTATCTTTTGGATGATGTAAAGCCACTTAAACCTAGAATCCGACTAACCAAAACTAGGCCTATATGAGGTTAAGTTAATTTTACAACATAAAGGGAAGGATCCTAGTAGAAATTATCTTGGACCGTCGAACGTAGAGTGACTGACATACCCTAGCTCGAACAGAGTCTAAATAGGTCAAGACAAATAGATTAATTGCCATTAGGGACATAATAGAAAGGATTGCTTTTTCTGCAGAGTATAACATCTGTTTTCTACATAGGACGCCATATATTTTAAAGAAGATTTTACTTCATTATTCAGTTATAAGTGCTACATTTGAATTTTAAGTAAATTCTTTAAAAAATGTATCAAGTTATACACCAGGAAGCGTCAGTCTTCATGCATTTAATTTATAAAATCTACGTTTAAAGCAGAGCCGACCTAATTTCAATTTCCAATTATAAATTTCTGCTAAACATGTTTTCAAAGAACAACATAAAAGAGAAATCACTTCAGTAACAAAATTAAATACTTCTCCAAAGGGTTTCTATCGTGTACTTCACTGATAATAATAAGACTAAATATATTCAAGCATAAAATTAATATTTTAACTTTAATCGACCACCACTCCATGGCGAATCAATTTTTTATAACGAATTGTGTTCAAAGACTTAATAATATAATATATAAACTCCGTTTAATCGAATTTTAAATTCCTGGTGACGGAGCCTCGGGCAACGATGGCCGCCGCAAAATCCCTTTAAAAACCACCCTTTCAGACCAGTAACACTAACTTGATCAATTATTTTGGTACTTTGAAATAATTATATCGATAAAAAATGAAAATAACACCTTTTTAAGATATAAATCATAGATAAAAAGTCTAATTATGTTTCCTTCTATTTTTAAAACTTTCATAAACATATATATTACCTCAGGGAAATATTCAGATCATTCGAATACAGCTTGCTATTTGAAATATGAAATTAATTTACATTAATATTCGATCATTCGAATACAGCTTGCTATTAGAAATATGAAATTAATTTACATTAATTTTCGAGTTATTCGGGTACCTCTTCATCACATTCCGATATTCAGATAACAGTTTAAATAATATATCACCGTCTTCAATCAATACATCATCTTACACTCCGATAACGTTCTTTACACGAACTCTCGAAAATAGACAATCGCTGAGCCGTTTGGAATGGAACCTTCCAGTCGATCGAATTCCGTCAGATATTATGAATTTTTACTTGCGTCATAAAAATTTCCGAGAAATCCGCTAAAGATGACGGACATTTGACATCATTACCCATTTCGCATTGTAAATATCATCAAACACTGGAAAGAGAAGTAACGAAGTTAGTATTGATAGAGTTAATGAATTGTTAAAATCTACGAGTCTAAGTGCCGGAGTGAGTGCGCTTCGTATGTATTGTATACATTTTTCGTGAGGATGGGCTTGCCTGTAGGGAACACGACAACTTTAGTACTCGTAAGGACGCTAGGGTTAGCAATAATAAAACTGAACTTGTGTATATCGGTATATATGATGTGTACAGACTGGGTTGCATTAAAACCGGAACGCAATAAGCTATTTACGCACCTGTTAATCCAGCTTGTACAAAACACTTCGCAAGATCGCTTCCGTGAAAGTTTCCAAGTTTGGTCGTGTATAATAAGGTGAATGCGCTAACGGTTTTCAATTCATTCTAAAATGCACAAACACATGATATTTCATCCGTTCAAATGTGTTAAATGATGGACTTTTCGACTCAAGAACAATGTACGTATCTTGATTGCACCTGAGAAGAATTGCAAGTAAAAATACGTTTCTTATAATTTTCTTAATAATTGCGATGATAAAGGAAGATTCAGTGAAAATCCATATTATTGTACTTCAATCTGATTCGTACAAGGTTGAACAGATGTAACATAACAAATTGGAATCCCTGCACGTAGCGTCTAATTAGTGCAACTTATAGTAATTTGCATAAAGTTTCATAAAAATTTTATAATTTTTTATATATTCTGTGTTTTGAACATCATATAGGTGTAAAGTGTGATTATTTCGTTTGGATATTATTTTTGATGTTATACGTATATAAATATTAATTTTCATGGAACTACCGGAAAGCAAGACGTGAATATACTTCACGTACGTGGTTGAATTGACATTGTAGGAAGACAATTATTGTTTAACCAGCTCCAGTTCAAGATAAATATAGATCAGTACGGGATCGATGCAGCATTCGAAATGTTCAGATCCTCAGAGTATATTAATTAAATTTATTTCAACGTATCAAATGAATAAATTTGTTCATGCGAATGTATTGATTTCATAACGTGAATTTCTATATGAAACTGTTTCAGAGATTTATGTCACTCAAATATTTCGCGATATATATTACTCGTGGCTATTGATCATTCATGAAATAATAATTTCATAAAAGGTATTTACTTTTTTACATAAATATATTCATACAGATATTACAATATATTTTATCGTATATACATATGTATATATATATAATTGCAATAGCCAATATATTGTCAGTATATTTCCCATATGTTGGATTTTTACGCGATATATATCACGTCTTACTTAAGTGATTAAGAAAATACGTTGACTTTTGACGAATCAATGAACTTCAAATTTTTTAAGTTGATTGATAGAAATTGTGTCTAAATAATGACATTACGATATGAATTTGATACAGGAACACTGAAGTGGTTGGTGAATGAGATGCATGATAAAAATATGAAAAACACGCGTCTGCATCGAAAGAAAGATTTAAAGGCACGCTTTGAAATCAATAGCATTCGCATACGAAGCAGCAAGGGCGCGATTGCTAGATGGAAAGGAATCGACATCTTATTTGACAGCAAAGTCGAGAAAAGTGAAGAATAAAAGGTTGAAAGATATAAGATATAAGTAAAACTCTGTTTTTCCGGTTGAATGTACTGGCATCAAAAAGACGATGGCATTTGGCGCATGCACGTATATAGATGCATAAAGAGATCGAGTGGAATACATGCCGGGTCGAATATATTTCGTCCTTCCTATAGCGTAGCGAGGAAGCTTGACCTTTCAGCATCAGCCGGAGTGCTTTGAGAAACGACGCAACGAATAGTTGAAGGGGTAAAAGCGCGTATGATCAAGATCCACTTTTTTGCCGACACGCGGAAAGATATGGGCTCAATTTTAGCTTTTAATATTTTGTAACATTTCGGATTTATTTTATTTTTTGAATAATTTTTTAAAATTGTACGTATTTCCGATGGAGCACAAAGACCGCATAATTTAGATTTTCGAGTTTCAGAATACGATGTTAAGTGCGCTTTAGAAACATTGCAAATATCGTTATACGCAATTAAGAAAACAAGATCGATATGAAACATGACATTCACGAAATGATAGAACACGATATAACCGATTCTGTAAAGCTTCCAAAGATGAAACGAACTAAAACCTGTAGATTTAAACAAGTATGTATGTATAAGCACATTATATTATATTTGTACAACAAATGAAAAGTAAGACTGTACATAAAAGGTATATAATCAAATAAATTAATTCAATTTATAACAACCGTTTGTATTCTTCAGGTTATTGGTTTCGTAAACCAATGAGTTTCACAAAACTGTTATAAGCATTTATATTATATACTGTTATTTCACGTAAGTATATATCATTTCGATACTTTACAATCGCACAATAGAGTTCATAAAAAAAACTTATTTTAATTGAGTATGTGATTATTCTACAATCACATACTTTTCCCTTATACTGAATTAATTGTATAACATATTTTAGAACTTAAAGGTGCATACTACTACTTAAAGGTACTGCCACTCATAAAGTTTAGCATAAAAATAAAATTTGGTAATTTCGCAGAATAACAAGAAAAAAGTATTTATATCTTAACAAACCTAAAAGACTTTAACTTGGAATGTGTATCTTGCATTAAAGACCTTCGGGTGATAGTTGATTTTAACCTTACTTATCATCAACACGTTGAAGCCATTACATCAAAGGCGTATATGTTGCTCGGTTTTATTATGAGATCAACGCGGA
>JAPYZR010001442.1:0-35451 GCA_030522945.1 Trichopria nigra
AAAAAAAAAAAAAAAAAAGAAAAAAAAAAAAAAAAAAAAAAAAAAAAAAAAAAAAAAAAAAAAAAAAAAAAAAAAAAAAAAAAAAAAAAAAAAAAAAAACAATTTCGTAACTTATGTCATAAGCTATGAATCTTATTATGTATACGCAGTTTTTAAAATTATTAATTTATATATTAATTAAATATTCTGTACAGTTATTTCAAACTTTCACAGAATTTAAATAATACTTTTGATTACACTTAATAAATGCTACGTTAAAATATAAATCTTC
Organism: Trichopria nigra; assembly: GCA_030522945.1. NCBI lineage: Eukaryota > Metazoa > Arthropoda > Insecta > Hymenoptera > Diapriidae > Trichopria > Trichopria nigra. The sequence continues at coordinate 272 of JAPYZR010001442.1, forward strand.
AGATTACGTAGTAACTATGTGCTTAATTCCTGTTTACTCCTGTTTCTATCTTCATCTTACACCAAAATTAAATTCTACGATTAGGGTTGCTGCAAGAATCGTTTATGATAGAACATTCACTCTAAGTTGTTGGAAACAATTTATTTTCTTCGTGTAGTGTAGCGATATTTTCTCCTTCTCATTTAATTAGGAGTTATCTTACTAGTACGTAAACGCGATATGGTCGCAGATGGTTCTGTTGATAATTAGAAGAATAATTTAATGAAAATTTAATGAAAATTATATTCTACAGTATCCAAACTTCAAATGTACATACGTAACAATTTTGTGTGTTTTAACTTTTTAATTGAATTTTATGCTCCGCGGCTTTTTTGTTTATCAATTTAAAATTTTATTTTTCTGTGTGTGCACCTAAAATTAGAATATTCATGGATTTTGTTTTCCCTCTTGTTGTATATTGTAAATTAATAAATAAATAAATATATATGTACTCCGTCAGCAATATGCCGAAGATGAGAAAAATTATATTTAATCTCTACTTTCAATGTTAACATTATATATAATAGTAGTGCAAATTATTTTTATTTAATTTTTCATCAACGTCGTTAAAATTTTAAAATTATAATTGGAAAATTGAAAGCTGCACTTAATACATGTTAACGAGATTGTTTGAACAATGATTGTTTAAACTATTTTTTACATTATTCCTTGTCACTTTATAAAAAATTGTTTGTTTTGTATATTAATACTAATATATCTTATGCATAAAAGTAGTTTCACATTTTTAATTTTTAAGTCCAGCATTTTCAAATTAGAATCCGTCCAAAGATATGCCTGTTTCCACCTAGGCACTAAGCACATAGGTTATAGGAGGTTCTAACAAATTTAATTCGCAACATTGTAAATCATATCATATTAGCCGAAACGTCACATATAGTAGTCTTTTCGTTCACTGACCGTCTCACCAATACTCACTTATCAAAATATTAAAGAAATTAGGCATGAGCATAATCAACGTAATATAAGTAATTTACTTTTATCCTTTTATGTTTTTGTATGATTCATTTAGAAGAAAATAACAAAAGAATAGTTATTAAACTAATCTGCCAATTCCATAATCAAGCACTTGTTTTGCTTTGTCAATTCTGAGTGTGCAATTCTGAGAAAATAGAACATATGATTCTTAAGATTTTTCTAGTGAAGATCCGCCATCTTTAATTCTTATAAAGAAAAAACACTCGTATACAAAAATTTGATCTGATTTTCAAAATATCTCATGTACAAACAAATTGAAAAATGCGCGATTCACATAAAATACGACGCCATAAAAGTATAGTAATATATTTTATTCCAAGTTCAAATTGTTTCGAATTAATATCCTTCCAAAAATTGTAAGTAATTCGTACATCTTTTGCATCTTGCAAAACTGTTGGTTTTCTTATATTTCCTTGACGCTGGTAATAAAATGAAATAGTATCGTACATAAAATTCTTCATTTTCTCATATCCTTGCGTTAAAAAGGGGCGACATGATATACGAAGAAATTTGATTCGATTACGATCTTATCGTTCATCCGCAAGGGGTCCGGAAACGGGAATCCGTTTACGGTACGATTTCTCGAAAATCATCTTTATATCCCCTCTCTGCCTCTCCCGTACTCGCCTGCATCGCCGGCGTGGGCCGTAACGCACAGGGTAAAATTATGTCCCCGTTACAATCCGCAAAATAACTGTTTTGCTCGAGGCTACGACTGCAATATCGTATCGAATTCGAAAGATCGAGATCGAATTCCACGAAGCTATCGCACCCCATCGCACCCCTGCTACGGTGCGAGAAAATGAAAAAAAAAACGTACATTTTCTTTTCCGCTAAGTACCTTATCGGTAATCCGCGCGGAATATTACCGAGGTAACTATACCTGAAATTGGAATTTACAGAAACGAGTTATGAAACTGTCCAATATATACACCCCTTCTCAGGCGCTGTAGGAACATCGGCTAGAATAGGGGAGTATACACGGGTGCGGAAGAATGAGCAGAAGGAAACGAAGGAGGGTATTGGAAGGAATAGTAAAGAGCGAATGAAGTAAAGAAGGGGAGTGCAGTGAAAAATTGATGAAAATCAAAGTTACCGCGAGTTTCTGGCTGAATCTCGGAGATCCAATTTCAGCTGGCAGAGCTTCAAGTGGGAAGCCCCCCTCGGCCGTATCTATCAAACCGAATCTATGAAACTTTGCTTACATTTTCCCTAAGGCTCGAAGATTTCGACGCGATATTACCAACATTTGCACATCTCACTTTTTAACTAAGAATACTCGACATTTTCTGGAGCATTAACTCCCGGACTATTTCCGAAACTGCATTACACTTTGATTCGGCTTTTAGCCATTTCGTCGACAAAACTCGACTGAAATGAAATTTCATTCAACGCGACACGATAGATACTGTGCTATAATTAAACACAGTCGGATTCGCAGCAAGAACCTACCGAATTTGCTTCTCCGGACGTTGAAATTTTGATATCGTTGATATCGTGTAATAGGAGGCGTTAATCCTAAATAAATAGAATGCGTCCGTGGGTCAACGATTTTTTCACAGTAGTTCATTTCTAGGGGAACCGTTCGACTGCTTATTGAATTATGCATTCATTAGACTTGTTCGTGACATCAGTAGCCGGTTCATTCAACCGGAGCGCTCCAATTAAAAGTTGGAAGCGCTACTGAACTCTTCGATCGTGTCCTTTGCCTGGAACGTGCGAATGACAATTGGTTTGCGGAGCGTTACGGTGTTTTACAAACCCGTGCTCCTCTATGCGAAAATCAGACAATTGGTGGGATGTCGTTGGCGCGTAAATATAATTTGATAATCATAACAGAGTCCCGCTAATTAATCTTCAAGGTACGTTTTTTTTTTGCAAACATGTTATTTCAATTCAAAAAGATAATACAAGGTAAAAAAATGTCGTAGATCAATTTCCAAGCTGCATAGAAATAGTGATCCTTTTCATCACTATAGTATTTTTTATTCTGAAGAATATATATATAATTTATATAGCCAGTATTTTTATGTCAATTGGTATAATCGAAGTAAATGGTTGTTTTTTATTTTCTCATCAAATTTCGTCGTTAAATCGATATCAATGGCAGTATACGTTTTTTAGTTCTTATATATATAGATATGCTTTGAGGCTATTAATATGTTCTGAAAAATGTAGAAAAAAAAGACTTATTCCAAAACTTATTGTAATTATTGTATTGCGCGTACTTAAACTGTTTTTCAACTACCCAAATGTTTTTAGAAGCTGTAATTTTTTGTGACGTATAAACTGTAAAATTGCTTAACTATGAGAAACCTGCAGTACTTTTAAAATTGAGAAATTGCATTTAATGATTGACTTTAATTTCTATAGATGTTTGGCAATATTATTATTATATATGTTTAACGTTCATGCCATTTTGGTTATTACGCAGTATATATATTAATAAATTTCCCTCCATTTTATAATAATACGTAAATTACCTTTACCAACGTTTTACAATCTAAATTATTATCATAAGGTCTATATGTATAATTTATATAGTATACGTATTTTTATTGAGCAAAACATGCAGATTGGCAAAAAAGTAATATGTATCTATGATTCATTAGTCTTATTCTCTATATTAAAATAATAATAGTGAAATAAAATGTCACGTATCTTTGCGTATTTTTCCAATTATATGCAATTTCGCCACGTGTCGAAAATTTGATTTGGCAATTTTTTTTTTTATATTTTCGTGAATTTCCCGGTTAATCTCTCGGTTATATAACGTTCGCTCAATAAATGAAATAAGGATGGCATATTGAATTATTTCCATCGAACTGAACGACCAATAAGTTTGCGAACTTTTCAGGGGATATTTCTAGTGTACGATATTTTTATAACAATTATTTAAAAAGTAGCACTGGCTCTTGCAATAAAAAGACCGGAAATATCAATATGTGAGTTCCGAAATCTATTACGAAAGTGTTATAAAAGTTCAAAACTTTATTATACTCTTAACATCGTACCTGTCAGAAAAAAAAATCTTGAGAGTTAAATCCCTACGTTACTTGTTCGCTAAAATATCTTTCTAGTTTATAGTAAATGCCGAGATCAATGAAAACATTTCTTATTAATTTCTTCAATTGGGATTTAAAGTTTTATCAACATTATCGATAAATTTTAGTTTGGGATATATATTAGACACCTTTATTACGACATTTTGAAATTCTATTTACACAATACCGTTGAATCAGAAATCCGGACATTTAACGGATTCTCATGAAAAATGATAAAAATCAGGACTTTTATTTTTGCTTTCCCCATACTGAATTCGCCATTTTGAATTGTTAAGATACGCACATCAGGGGCATTACAAATTATTCTTCATCGAAAAATATAAAAAATGTTTACAATATTTTGGTACAAATATCAATCTTACTTTCAGTAGACATTTTGCATTCTCTTTTGTTTTGAAAATTGTATTTTACCTCTATACATAGACGACATTTGGGGCACAATGTTTCATGGCCCCGTGCATATTTCTTAACCCTTATTACAATATATTATTTCTCTAATCTAATTGTACTACTGAGAGTTTAGACTTTTCATGCAATTTAATGGGTACAACTATTTATCATTTTGGCAATAAGAACTTAGATATAGGGAATTAAAAATGGGATATTTAGTATGGTAGATATCGATAAAAATGAATAAAGTAAAAAAAATGATTATGTCAAATATTCGCTCACCAGAATTAAGTTGAGTGTATTCGAAATATAATGAATGGCTCTTTCTTTTACCCTGTCTCTGCTGATATTGATGCAAAACGTCCAGTGTAACTTTGCTGAATGATATAATATATGCAAAATTATCATTGTATTGTTTTATGTTTTATAATTGTAAAATAAATTGTAGACAACTTGCAAAAGGTATGGATGAAATATTAGATTTCTTTTTATATATTTTCCTTATAATAAGCTACGAGAAACGGTATGTTCGTGTCATATAGTTTCATGTACATAAATATACAATATTCCAATGGAAGTGTCCAAAAATAATGAACGTTTCTGGAACGTGTTGTATGAATAATATAGTCATATTGCAAACGTAAAAATTATCTCCACAAAAAAATTAACTTCATGAATTCGTAACATATATATTTGTAGGGGAAAAAAAGAGGATATCCGTTCCTTACGACAGAATTCTAAAGCGATCGGGTTGACGATACCACACAGTAATCGATTGCAATTACGTATCTCCAATTGATATCCCACGTACGTGCGCTGATATTTCAGTGCATCTTGGGACCACCCACGGAAACGTCTGTGAGATTTCATCAATGATAGGGGGTTACGTGCACCGAACGAGCCTCTTAATTTAGACCCAATCGGTGCTTGTCCATTACCGCTTCTTCCACGGGGTTGAGCAAAACAGGAGAAAAGGTCGCGCGAGGTGAGAATCGATAAAGGCGACTCGTCCGCAACACGGATTATTCATAGCACGCCTTTTATATTTCACAAGCTTCCCGGAGATGAATGTTTCAAACACTTCTATTCTCATATTATCGCACGATAACACTCAGGCGGATCTTCATTGTCGGCGGATTCGAAACGGAAGTATGAAATAGCCAATGACTTCTTATTTTTAGGGTTGAGATGTACTGCCGAATGCATTGAAGGATAAACTGGTTAAATTAACGAAACGTTGCATCAAACTTGCGTGATGTCATTGCTGACGTCCCTCTGACGTGTTCAGAATTATCATTCAAGAAAAGAGTGTCACATGTTAGAAATTAATTCACTAATTGATATATGAACATGAACATGAAGAAAATACTTTGTTAATAAAAACAAATTTACGTATAAGATGAATTCTGTATTGGTGAATTGATTTAGGAGTGACCGTTTTCTATTGCGAATTTTCAGATTTTCAAAATCCCCAGTTGCGTGAAAATGAAAAAAGTGTTCTAAAATATAACCTTCCCATAAACACATTCACATACCTAAATCTGCCATCTTGATTTTTGAAAGTCTTGAAAAATATATATCTTACAAGTCTGATTTTTTCTTAAACTTTCTTTTTATGCTATATTCACTAATCAAATATTTAAGACTTTTTATAAGCTTATCAGGTAATACATTTTTTATTTTCAAAATATAGAAAACATACAAAATATTTTATTGGCCCAACTGATTGTGGAGGATTTGCATGAATCCTTCAAATTTGATCCTGATGTCAGATTTTCTCCTCGACATCCCGAGGAGAATTGGTGGAAACTATTGTTTTTAGAAAACATGCTTCAAAGTTCATTGTGGTTGTCTTACGCTTGAAGCTCTCTCGTAGCTGCTACTTTTAAAACCGCGCTTCATAATACAAGCTGGCAATTTCGAAAATAGTTGATACGAATTTGCTTCGTTACTTTGCGTTTTATTTGTGGTTCTCGGGTAAATAAAAGCAATTGTGGATAAAATACCATTTCAATAATATACAAATATATCATATTTCAAATTATAGAAAAAAAATGCCTTATCATATTAGAGTTCAGAATATTTGTACAATTTAATGGGTATAACCATTTTCTTTTTATTACATACATTAGTGTAAATCTTGGAATATTAAGTGTAGCTCGAAGACATCTTTTACTATGCATGGTTAAAAAAAATGTTTATTCATTTTATGCTTTTTTCGGTTTTCATACTAATTAATCAATCAACTTTACACTGCTTGAAATATATATATTTTACTTTTCCTATCTATTATAGTTTAAGTATAATAATTTACTACCGCAACTTTTTATATTTTCTTGTTTTCTCAACAATCGGTCTGTAGCAATAGTAATAAAAAAAATCGATCGTAATATTGAAATTAAATTAAATTAAGTACCTTCTATTTATTTATTTAAAATAAATTAATAAAATGATCCGCAAATTGTTGTTGATTCACGTAATATTAATGTAAAAACATACTAATGTAGGATTTTATTTTTACATTATTCTGTATATACATAAATATTATTTCAAACAACATCGACGTTGGAATAAATCACACAAGAATCTAGAAATTTTATTGCAGGTTTTACTTGATAAAAATATTGCTCCCATTATCGGACTTTTTCGACAATGAATCTAGTACAAAGATAACTCATTCTATGTCGACAAACATATGTTCTATAAAACAAGAAGTAAAAATCAGATATTTCGTTTTTAGCTCAAGGATTACAATTTTTGTAATATTTTAGTTGTTTTTGGTTACATTAACTACAATTTTTTTTTTAATTATGTAAAAATTCAGAAATGTAAATTTCTTTTTTATTGAGAAGGTTCTTTTAAGTTTGTGGTTTGGCGTTTATTAAACCTTGTTTTTATGCTCTGATCCTCCCATTACAGGGGTATATCGGTTTAATACAAAATTTTTTTCCATCATCAAACATTTGTGTACATTATTTACGTATATCATATATAGTTAATATAAAAGACTTTATGATTCTTTTCGATATAAAATCTCACGGTCTTATACATGATTTTATATTATCAAAGATGACTCTAAATGGTTTTGTGTGGAACTTATTCTTTCTCATTGCTCTAAGTAATGTGAGAATAAAAAGAGACACGACTAGAGCATGGTTACAGTTTTCCACGGTAAATTTTTGCGGGTGTATAAAAACGAAGGTCATTAACCTAATTTTGATGTGAGGCTGCAAAAGTTTCAGATCCGAGGCAACAGAAATTCTGTAATAAATAGAGAATGCATAAAATTGTTCGTCTAAATTCATGACGATGACATTAATGACGATGCTGGTGACGACAGTAGCGATGATTACGATGTCGTGTGTGACAATTAGGTATTGTTTGATTTGCTAACGATGATACGACCCTGTAGATTACAATTAGTGGAGTATATATTTATTAATATGATTAGGAATAAATTCTTCATTTTTTATATTATCCAGATACTACGTGATGTAAGATATAGAGGTCCTCTGTATTTCGCCAGAATCAAATTATACTTCAAGCAAATGTGTAAGCCACTATAACAGCGCCATTTGTCATGTTAGCAATGGCAAGGGCGAAAGATATTGATTTAGGACGAATCTGAATATATTTTGGATCAGTGCCCAATGAAGAACACACATTGTCAAACCAAGTTAACAATTACAATGCATCAGTTTTACAACATGTCTTATCTGGCAAACGGTACCATATACCTTACTACAATTATTGCTGAAGTTAATCGGCTGATAACAAGTTTAGTTTACTATTAATGATTTTTCATCGTAAAAATGTAGGCAAATAATGAATTTAGAATAACCATTAAGTAAAGCACATTACGTCGGCATCAAATCTGATTAATTCGTGATGCCAGATTAATCGAACAAAATTCGGTTAAGTTTAATTAGATTGCAAGGGATTTCATCGCACCCCTCATCGATTTTCGCGATTTACCTCTATCAGTTGAATAATTTGCGGTAATAAAGAACTCAACGAAAACGTTCTCTCTCTCTCTCTCTCTAGGTTAATCAGACCTTTCGTCTAAAACGATAGGCTTTCCAAATTGCTACCGACGATTTCGCGTTAATGTTGTTATAATGTGTTACACGATCTCGTGACGAAGTGTATAGAGCGTTATCTTGGTACTCGAGAAGGAATTTCAAGTCTTAGTACCAGAATAATCCCAACGACCCTAATCGCCTGCGGAACGAGCGTCACCCGGTTGTTAATTAAAACTAAACCATGTAAGAAGTAAAAAGTGTTGTGTGGGTGCTTCAGTTCCTACAAAAAATAAATTCATCTCCTGTTTCTGCTCCATGGCTTTAAAAACGTTTATTCGTACGTCATGCGGGGCATCGATCAGCAGCGTACACAAGTACATCACTCCACCTGAATGGGCGTAGAGTGAGGGCTGTCAAAAAAAGGAGAATGAAGGCGAAGAAGTGGAGAAGGCAAAGAAAATAAGAAAGGGAAAGAGACAGAGAAAGAGAGAGAGTCATCGCGTGGCAGCGAACCAGCGAAAGAAGTTCTAATAATGCGAGGTGAAAAAGAACCGGGGACGGGCGGCCTTTAAATTAGGTCTCAATACGTGGGCCTTAATCGAAATCTCAATCTAGAAGCAATTTGAAAGCAATATGGTACTCATCACCCTCGCCCCTTTATCTGATGCCAAGCCCGAATAAATCGCTTTGCTCTTATTTCGAGGAATTGCTTATCGCCACGTCCTTTAAGACTTTTGATTCGATGTAGACTTCGGATACAACCTCAAAATCTAACCTTACATTTGAGCCCTGCATTTTCCGGGAGCTCCATCGATAATTTGTTCAGCAGCTCTGATGTATTATTACGCACATTCATACGCTCTATACATGATAACAGATTATGCGAACGGGGAATTCGCTTCGACACACCCGACGCGAATAGAGGTATGTGATGTTAAATTCAACTTGAGCGATATAGCGTATGAAAAGTGGTAGAATATTGATTTCACGTCCGGTTGTTAACTTGTTCGCCAAATGTCAATCGCTACTTGTGTGATATGTATTACCATATTCAATATATGGACAATAAAAAATCATATCTAACTCTGCAGTTCGTACATCAGTTCTATGTTTAGAGATAATGGAGCGTAAGAATGATATATCACCTGGAATTAGTAAATGTTGATTTCAACAATTTAATATTACATGGAATATCATCAACTACATTCACACTGTCTTATCTTCAAGAACGTTCTTAAGTGATTTTTTTCCGTTTTAATGAAACTGTTCATCGTGCGCAGTATGTGGATTTATGCAAATCCTTCTTGTCAACACTTACATGAGTAAAGAAATAAGTTTTCAGTTCACATTTAAGGATTACTCCACTCACATTTAGGGAGATTTTCGGGATAAAAAAGTGAAATCTGACCGATATGTTCTTTCAAAATTAGAACAAGATCTTTATTTAAAAATAAGAAAATAGCAGCCTGTCGAAATGAGAGACAGGAACCGGCCAGTATGAGAAATATTCATTTTATGGGAATATTATTACATCACCTTAGAGCATTAAGATTTATGTTTTTGATTCTCAAGTTTATAGAACAAACAGTTATCTAGATTCGAATTTTTTTAAAGAGCCAATACGATTCTCTTTAAATTGTGTTATTATTTTTTATTGCGTGATGTTTTATCGAAGCGTTTATACGGTTTGAATGAAAATTTCCATTAGAAGTTAAAATTGCCACTAAATTGTGCCATTTGAACTTCGCAAAATGACGTGGTATTAAAAAACTTGGGATATTAGCCTTTGTTAGTTGGAAAGTAATAACAAAAGAATCAATCATCACATTAATATATCATATATTTTTTTTAAACAATGTTTGTTTACTCTTTCATTTCTTTGATAAAATATTAATTTCAATATACGTACAATTTGTGACGGGTGAAACCTTATTTTTGAATAAATCAAGTGTCAAGAGCTATAATAAATTATGTTTTTTTTTTATATTATCAGAGCACATTACGTAATGATATTTATGATGATTTTAATTATATATCAATTATATGTTTGAAATTTCGAATTAAAGCTTAACTGCTATATTTTAAGGGGAGATTGATAATTCCTGGAAATAGATTTGCTCTCAATTTTTGTCACTGCAATATGAGTGCACGACATATTTATTGCCAATCTATGTATTCTATTTTCGTATGAACAACAAATTGTTTTTTTTTCTCTATTGCAATTCACTATTATTAACAGGCAGACAGGGATTGTCAATGTTTTGCTACTGTTATTTGAACATAAAACATTTACGATATTTTGAATTATTTATACGTGAGAACCTTTTATCAAATAACTGAGATGGATCGTTTAAGCAAATTATGTCGATCGATAAAGATACTTGTTTTTTTTTTTTTTTTTTGAACAAAATTCAATTGATATTTAGTAACAATTACTGACCTACATTTAGGTAACTGTAATGCAAATTTCTACAGACAATATACGCTCGATAAGTGAGTTTGTAATATGTATAATAATGTGGGCTACAGAAATAAAGATTTTATATGCACTAAATTATATTTGTTTAATTTGAATAAAATTCTTAAATTGAATGTTAATTTAAAATCCAATTTCGGTACATTTTACAGCGCATATACTTTAAATTATAAATGATCAAATATGTCGATTATTATAGAAATTCAGCACATGACGATTATCAAGAATTCCAACTAAATCTTGTCAAATTTCTTGTACCCATCCAGCTCGTTATGTTTATTGCACATATATAGAAACGGATACATGTGAATATCAGACTATCTATAATCGCGATTACCATAGTACGATGTCGTTATCAGGGATGTAATTCTGATCGTTAAAATTATGTGTTTTCCCTCAGCACATATAAACCACTAGCGACTCCAGTATAATCTATCGCTAGTGGTTTATGAATCTAAGAAAAGTAAAAAATTTTAATATGCACTATATGTGTATATTTATCGTGACATGGAAATGACACAGAAGTACATCGAAATTTTCAAAAGTAAATACTGTGAAAAAATGCTAACATTTTTTTGGTGATTTTGAACTTTGAAAATGTAAAGTGTATTTAATAGTATTTAATAAAATAAGTTTTCGAAAAACGATAATTAAATATTAAATTTCTTTTTCTGTTTCAGGTGAGTCTCAAAATCTGTTCTGAGATATTTGTCACTATAAAAAAGATTATTCATCATCTGTGGGTAATGTACACGTCTGTAAAGATTATTTAATTTCAAACAGAACATTTTAACTACTTCTTCAATTTACATTGACTGTCATGTTCTCTTAATTGCTGGGCCTGGAATATTTCTCAAATTACAAAAATTACATTTTGCTAGACCAAAATGACATTACAATCTCCAGATTTCTGGAGAGTTTATTCAAATTGTCTCTTGAAGGTCTTAGAAGAATATATTAGGATAATTAAAATAAAACATGTATTAAAAGACAACTAGTTTATGGCCATTTTTCTGGTCATAATGATATACGTATTTGGGTCCAGAAAACCTGTCCAAAAACTGGTCTTCTTTTCTACTAGGCTTACATCTACAAAGTACGATTTCCAATTCTAGGTCATTTCACTCCCATTGTGAGCTATTTACAACTGGAGCGTTTGAACTTTCTAACAGACTGATCTTTATCTATGGAAAAGAGGAGAATTAAAGAAGCATTTTCAATTTGACCTGTTGCGTAATTTTACGATTGCTCTTTGAAAAATAAATTTATTAGAACAGTTCAACTGGCATATTTTGCTTAAGAATAAATTGCCAATTGATGTTGGAGTGTAATTGTTGATCGTGTAGAGAATATAGGTTTCTTTTTTGTATAGTTCTTAAACTCTTTATTCGTAATGGAAATCTTATTTTTTTCATTTAAAATCGTCGACAAACTCGATCGGTCAACGAAATTGTATTCGCGTACATCCTTTTGGGCAACCGTTGTACGTTGCCGGACGCCAGAATGGATTTTCAGCCAAGGAAATCACGTATCGCGCCGCAAGTCCGCGGGGTGATAAACGAGCGGGAGATAAATTTCAATGTTTCTCAGCTTAAAAGCCCATTTCCCTGCTGCAGGACGATCCGTGTGTCGCTTTTTCGAAACTTTCGGAAACGATCGCCGACAATCATCCGCAAGCCCGCATCCTCCACCTCTCACGTGGAAAACTGAACAATGCAAACGTCCACGTGCGGATATCTATAGGACCGCCGCCGTCGTTCGATTGTAGAGGGACACTCGAGCTGTTGCAGCGACGCTAAAGAGCGAATTCTATAATAAATCCAAAAATTCGACGCAACAAATTCCACGACGTTTAGGGCCTACGCCAACAATAAAATGACTACAGAGTCCACATTCCGGCGCTCGCATTCCCTTGGAAATTTACGATCGACTCGTGAACGCGGAAAAAGCCGGTTTTGTATTCTGTTTCTTCTTTTACGACTTTTCTTGTTTTCCTTTCACACCACAAGGATTGTAAAATTGAGTACTCAAAGTCATTCACGAACTGTTTTTTTGTAGAATTGATTCTATTATTTGCGCAAGGTGTCATCATCGTGAACTTCGTGACAATGTTACCAAGAAACCTTGTTGGAGGAGTTTACTCTGCGTGTATAAGAATGCGTCGGTCTATTTATGTATACTTTATACGGAACGTTATCGAAAGAATTTTTTTACTTTTATTCGTGTTCAAAAATTTAAATTTTACAGAAGGGCTGGTAGAAGTACAATTGCTGGTTGCTAAGGGTAGAGTGGAATGCACCGGTATATATTGTCAAGGTACAGGGGAAAAGAAAAACGATAAGGACATTAAGAGGAGAATACGAAATCTGGAAGAAGAGAATACATTTTTTTTAAATATATAAAAAGGATGATAAATGTGAAATAGAATGGATGGTCGAATGCAAGTAAGGAGAAAACAAAATATATATGCGCAGATGCCGAATGAGTGCGGAATAGGTAGAAACGTAAAATTTTTTAAAGAGAGGGATTTATACATATATATATATATATATATATATAAACAGCGAGAAAAAATTATGTTGATTCAACACATTAACAATAAATAAATACAAAAGGACGGGTATATAGAAATCGAATTAATAGAGATAACAAAAAATTGAAATAAAGTTATATAACCCGGGAAAAAATGGATCCAGATATAGTTATATCTGAATCATGTATGATTATATCTGGATCATATATGATTATATCTGGATCATATATGTTCCAGATATGATCATATATAATTGAGATATAACGATATATGACCATATATATACATATTCATATCTGATCCAGATATAATTATATCTAATCCATTTTTTCCCGGGTAGGATGCAGTAAGTCACTGAACGTAATAAATTGATAAGAAATATATATAATAACTGTAATCCTCAAAAGCACATAAAATATATTTGTTAAGTGCAAAATAAAAATGGTGGAAATTACTCTAATTTCAAATAGACGGAGTTTTAAAACATTGTTGAAATTTGCAAATTCAGTGAAAGTTTGGAAAACATAAGCAAAAGGAAATTTGTTTAATATTTATAACTGTCGGTAAAGATTGGCAAAAAGTAACATAAAATTAATAAATGATGATCAAATGTAGAAAATTTTAGCAACACGAATTAATTTTGACAAAATAAATAAGAGTGCAAAAAATACACACAATATACACACGTACTTTACAGAAGTAGACTTAAAATGTCTTAAAAGAACGCCAAAAAAGATATATAGTTATAAAATTATATAGTAATCACTAATATCATTAATTATTTTCTAAAATAATATATATATAAATGATTTTTAATATACAAGGAACGTAATACAACCTGCATTATTTTAATATATAATTCAATAGACAAATTTACTGCCCTATAGAAAATCTAAGAGCAACAAATAATTAAACTTTTAATATTGATAATTGCATAAAAAGTCTAAACTGAAACAAATTTAAATAACCAAATAATTCAGAGATTCGACAAGATCAAATTTAACACTTTCCAGGTAAAGCTGATAAATCAACCGTAATGCGCCCGCAATATTTTAATTAAAATTTCAAATCTTCGAATATCTTAAAACGCATGCAGAATTTCCGTGCCATTCCGATGAATCACCAATTTACGCCAACCTCGTAAATAACCCCTTTCTTAGATCCGGACTAAAACATTTATCAGTCTCGAGACTTGATTCGCAAACCCGTACCCTATTATCCTACGAGAAACCTTTATCTGCTAACTGATTCAAAAGTAATTTACTTTTTTCACTTCGCGATCAAATGTCTTATTGATTAAATCAGCAAATTACTGCAGAACAACGATACGATATAACTATATATATTATGACAATCGGCATTATTGGGCGAATTCATTCCTTACTGGGTTTGAGATTTTTTTAATTGAAAGTATCTCGTATTTTTATTTTTATGTGAATAGAGTATTTTATATAAACAAAACTATACAAACTGTGAAATATTAATTGATAATTGAAAATTTATATAGCTTTATTATGTAATAAGAATCAAAAATTCAAATTATTACGCACAATGAACTTAAAATGAAAAGAAACAGAAGCAACCGGGAAGAAGCGTATGGCACGCTTATCATCTGAGAAGTAGAAAACACTATAAAAATAATAGTTTCTATGATTATTTTTATGATTTACTTTTGTTTTTATTAATAAAAATCAAAATCCTTTCTTGTTTCAATATTTTTTTATTTGTTTTTTTATTTCTGACATTTTTGTTGGTACCAATCGGTCCATTCTTGAAGAAAAAAAATTAAAAAAAAAACAATTTTCCAACAATTTTGTAATGTTTATCTTTTGAACCTTGGCAATTTTATACGTATACACTGAATATAATTAATTTGGTAAATATCTGAATATTAGCCAAAAATTGTTTTCACTTCTACTAGAGATAAAAAAAGGAATAAAGGACGAAAAAAGTTAAAATAAAACCAGATGACAGATATAAATCACCCAAAAATGCCAAGAGTGTAATAAAAACTGAAACAATTGACAAAAGTAAACAATATATAAGCAAAGATTGTTGAATTAATTAAAATAATACACAATTACATACGCCACGTGACTTGAAATATTAAAAGTTGAATGTTTATCAAGAGCCAATGAAGGACGTAATAATCGTTAAGGATTAACCGATGAAATAAAATTTTGGACAAATTCAAGAATCATGTCATTGACAGATACAAGTGCAAGTCGATGAAAATCAGTATAACATATTTCATGCGTGCAAATATTTTAAGTCTATTATCGTTGACGAATGCCATCATTCAGAACTTTTGTACTATTAATTACATATACTGTATTCCTAATTATCATTGGAATAACGTGCGAAAATAATAAAACAATAATAATATTAAAAACGGAAAATAATAATTGTTTGGAAAATTAACACGAAAATGAATAATTTAATCGTCAGAGGAAATCACGAATATACGATAAATGTCTAAAGGATCACCTGAACATTTTATACAATTATGCAGTTTGTCAGCAGCCATCATGCAGATCTCTCTTCGTCTGTCGGTAGTTTCGTTAATGAATTATTCATTGGAACATTCAATTGATGAATTAGCTATGCTCGCGTATTCTTATACATATTTTACCAACTCTCCAGCTGGCATTACTATTTATGACTTTGATAGAATACCGTTCCGGACAATTTGGTGGCGGCTTCCTTCATGTTTCGGGTAAAAAACATTCTTCTAAAACAGTGCCTTCGTACAGTTTAGTAATACGCAGCTCATAATGGAAAGTGCGTGGAATGATGTTTTGAAAATACGACATCGGTTCTTTCCATTTTCCATATGGTCTTCGACGAGACATGAATGCGTATGGTGACGCGGCACCTTTTCAACGATTGTCACGTTCGCATGCTGCTCTTGACTGCAATTCTGATGAATTGTTCGCACATTTTCAAATTAGAGTAATTCCAATGCAATTGGTAAAAATGAAAATTGAGGCCCCTGTTTTTGCTTCAGAACTGCCAGAGGAACAAAAGCGATTAGCTTAATAATATTCCTAAGACGTTCTCGCAAGGACGTGCTTGAAATAGCATTGAAACTGCAGGTAAGGTTTCAGTGCAGGGGTACGAGCGCCAAAAGGAATATCCAATCGCGAGTATGTGTATATATGCACACATGGAGCGAATGTTCACGGGACGTGCGAAAGCGTGTTTCGCCGAGAGGAAAATGATTCGCCGGTAGCTCCTTTCCCTCCCATGCTCCTGTACTATCGTCTTCGCCTTTATTTTTCTCCGTTATCTCGCTTTTGTCGAGATATTCGGACCCGACATTTACCTCGTTTCACTCGCCGCACACTAACAAAGCGAAAGTTGCGCAGCGACGGGACAATTTGTGTTGACGTTTATTCCCGAGGGGTCGGCATTAAAGATCAACCTTGACACCGGACTAAAAAAGATTAGTTCCTTCAAAGTCGATGGGAGTGCGACAAATCGTCGTGGAAACTTATTTTCTTTATGAAGCGATCGTTGAAGCACTTTCCTATATATCGGTGATCGACTTTGAGAATTTACGACTTGGTCACCGTCAGTCGTAACATGTTTCATCCAGTTTCACGGCACTTGTCCCTCAAGCTCTCGAAATCCAAGTGTATCGAATAAACGTAGCAGATAGGCAATCGTTAAATTTTAGTTTTCTCGGAGTAACTTGTTCGAATCTGAATAAAGATTCAGTGCATAGGATGTTTGTTATTTAATCCAAGCACATGTCAAGTCAAAAGTCCGTCCTTTATCACGAGTCGTCCTTAAACACCTCTGATCTGCATAATTGGAAGAATCAGTTACTTTAGGGAATAAATACTGACATTACATTATTAATATATTATATGTATTCCTATTTTGACATTTGAGACGCCGCTTTTAGATTTTCTTCGATGCTGCGAAATCTTCATGAGTGACTTTCTGTTTGAGAGCCCTAAAGTCTTTAGAATAAATAAAGCACTGAAAGGGAATATCTTACTAATTTAAGCATTGAAGTATTGAAAAAAAAAATCCTAAATGATTGCACTTGCGGAAAAGTACAACAAAATATATTGTTCGAGGTCCGAAATAACACCTAAGTAGGTGTAAACACAAAAAAATTAGGTGTCATTTCGGACACCGAACATTTTTTTTTCTGTGAGTGTTCGAATCATAAAAATAAATTTGAAGAGAGCTACAGTATCAAAGAGAACGTAATAAATATTCTGTTTTTGTAAAAGCGACACTTAATTCCAATTCTATACAAAATAATTCAATTGTAGACAGCGGTGGATTATGGAAGAACCTTTCATGTAGGTGTTTTGAAGCAACTTTCAGATAAATTCTTTCTAAAAGAAGACTATTAACAGACAAACTATGTACCTTAAATTTTGATGTTAAAATATTGTTTCATTGCTGAATGATAACGTATAAAGAAGAATTTGAAAGATAGAAATAACAATTTTTAGAATTTAAAGGTAAATTTAATAATACACGATTGAACCGTGAGGTGAAAACACCTGAAAAAAAAGTCGATACTCAGAGAATGATACTTATTGATGAACAAAAAATAGTGTTAGAATAAGTGTTTTAGTAATACTCGTTCTGTAAAAATCAATACATGCTTGGAACAAAATATATTTGAATACTTCTCAATTATCAATAATTTCATAATCAAAATCATGCTATTATAGTATCTGCAAATTAAGAACAAGTTAACAAAATTGAATGATATAATAAAGCAACTATCTTTATCACGATATCAATTATGAAAAAGAAATTAAATGAACCATGATATAACAATAAATCTTAAATTTATTATTTACTAAATTGACACAGCTGGAATAATATAAAAGTAGAATAATTATTAATTCTTGATACTTAAAGTTTCGTACTTTTAACTCCGGTATTTATTAATCACAACATAAATGTTTCGCAATGACCGGATGAGAGAAATTCTCCAATGACGTTTACTTAGTCTGAATTATTTTCAGATAAAGTTCACAGGTCACGGATCGTGCGCCAAAATTATAACCCTTTAAAATATATGCCGATAGAGAGGTAATTGGGCGTTTCTCGGCAGAAGCGAATACTATAATTATTATTAAAGACTATTAAGTTTTGAGAATAACGATGCGTGCATTTAATATATAATTTTATTCATTTTTTATCGTTCGTTTAAAATTTGCTGATTTATTAAAAATGTTCCATATTTAAAAAAAAAATACAATAATACAGGAAAAGTTAATAAAATAATTATAAATCAATAAAAACTTCAAATAACGTTTATTGATACTTATAATTTTTTTTCTCGGTAAAACTGTGAGACCCTGCGTAAAGATGAGGTCTAATGACAAAATGTAAAAATATAATCGAGATTGGTAATGAAAAACAGAATGGATGATTCAAGTATGATTTTCATTGATCAACATTAGACGTCATTTTTACAATTCACTCTTTCGAATCTCCCCCGAAAGTAGCGTTACTGCGAATTTACGGCCTCAGTAACTTCTCTTCAATTTACAACTTGCACGATCCATAAAGTGTCAAACAAAAAATCAACTTATTCACTAGCTCTCTCTGTGTCCCGAGATTGTGAAACTCGATCTTACGGAATCTATTCGCAAATCGATGTTCTGCTAAGCAATAAAAAAAAAATACAATCGAACGACGCAGAACTTCGCAAGCTATTAATTATTCCTAGCCATTAACGAATGATAGTACGATGGTTATTGCCAATACTACAAATACTTTTTTATTACATTTTCATTCGCAATGTTCCGCATCTTCGGAGTTTATTAAAAGTATACAACTCATGAGGAAGATATTACAATTCAGTCACGTTTTACTTGCGTCATTGTCGAAATTATATAAAAAGCTCAGAAAAAGTTTCAAAGTTATGCGTAAGACATTTTTAACCCGCTTGGCGTAGTTACTCGAGATTCTCCATAATCCCTTGAAGCATACATTTTTATGTTCGTCCCATTTGCATGAAAGTTGCGTTCAGATCTTTTACAGGTCGCTGATTCTCAATCTGAGGTCAACGTGTTTGAATTTCAAATAGCAAAATCGGGTATGACTCTTGTCGTATACAGAAGCAATAAATGATTTGTGCTTCTTTACCAAAAACTACTCATTTTAATGCATATACATATACATGATAGTAATGTTTTATCCTGGCTAATTATGAACTTTCGAATTTCAATGTCCACGGGGTCATTCATTTTTAATTATGTTTATAGATATTGATGTGTTGAATTTAAGAAGACTTATAAATAAATTTTCGTCCTACATTTTTCAATTTTTTTAATAATACTAATATTTATATTTGGTACTGTTTGTACCTTTTTTATCATATTGCTTTTACCGAGTACATAGAAACTTCATTTTCGTGAAATAAGTTTTTCTGTTGACTTTGGTACCACTGAAATCGTAAAATTTTCTAGAATATACCGAATGTCAAGAAAAGTGATTTTGATACGTTTGAATGACAGCGAGCACTTGTTCATGCGACACTATTATTAATATGATAACAATTGTCATTCTTAAGAAACCTTCCTTTTTTAATTACTAACAAAAGTTAAACAAAAAACGATTTTTCGTTCGCTAGAATAAGAATATTCGGAATGACGCATTTCCCAGTTACGAAGAACTGTAAAAACTTCAGTATTACTGTTCGGTGTAATTAGCAGTGGTTGAATTTTATTGAGGACCATTTCCTAAAGCGCGAGCATTTAACAGGAATAATATTAACATTACTGAGAATATTTTCAACCGATTTATAATCTTCAGACAGTTTATTAGCATCAGGAATCCTTGTACAGATAATATTATTTTCATGGATTTTTCCACCATTGGTCTCTTTAATGACAGCTTTAGTTTTTTCTGGACTCGAACTACTTTTATTATTATTCCAAGAAATTTGAATACGTAGGAATTTTCAAAAGGACATATTCTCTTAGAAGCTTCCTGAACGGAATGTTATCACTGGAATAACGGTAAATAAATCGAATACGTTAATGACAACACCCAGTTGGGAGGCACAGGTCGGTGATAGTTTTTTAAGAGATTTTTTTTAGATCTAGGACTACATCAATTAATGAAGGTTTTGCATTTCCACACTTATGACAATTGACACACTCATGTACTATAGAAGCGGTTTTATATTCTCCAGCCCCAAGTCTTTAATTTCCTACTCCGGCACAGGTTTTTGCCGTGGAATTGTGGATGTTGTAAAGTGGATCATAGTGTATACCACACGTGGTAATGGCTCTTTTGCAAGCAGCTGGGGTTATTTCTATATATTTGATGTCCAAGCAAATGATAAGATGAAAAATAGGGCAATATAAAAATTCATCGATATTGAGTTAGCATGTATCTAACGAATATCCCGCGTTTACAAACATTTTCGTGTTATTTTTCATCGGCGCGCAATCCCAGAATCTTTATCGTTTCTCCATCGCAACGGGAATATCTGTAACATTATCCCTGACGGGGGAAGAAGCGTGAAAAAAAGTAAATAAATAAGAATTCATCTTTTGAGTTTCAACAGCTATTGTATTTCTTTCTTTTTCCAATAAAGCTTACCGAACTCCCGGCGGAGAAATCGAAGGCGAGGCGGTGGCGGCGGCGCCTCTATACCGCCGTGGCGAAGTTTGACGTCTAACATCCGACGCTTTTTCCACAATAATGTAATAAATCGAAAGCGCGTGACTATAGCCGCCTTCGCCTCGGGTGAACATCCGCCCGCACTCCCCCCGGCAAGGGTACCCATAGAGGAACGCGACGTATTTAGCCTCCTATAAGTCTCATCCTTTCTGCCTCTTTCTCGCATATAAGATGCTGCGTATAGATAGCAGCGGCCGGCGTCTGAGCACGGTGTTTATCCTCGCCAACTAGACGGGGGAGACACCTCTTGACCTGCCGGGAGGTCCGTCGAGATCCTATCTACGGTCTCTACTGGGCGGCCGATGAATGGGCTACACCCGTCGTCGATATCGTGCACCGGGAGGATCGACGATGTAACCCCCAAAAGCCAAACGGCACCATGCCGAGGCCCTTACTCCTGAACCATTAGAAAAATAAAAGACAAACAAAGTGGATCCACGATCCACGAATTCGTATATAATAACACATGCGCGAGAAATCGCGATAAAATTTCGGGCTATATCTTGTAAGAGCGTAATTTGCAGGGATCGCGGCCTGTAAGTACCACGGAAAAATACACAAGACGAGAACCCGAAATTTTGGTCTCGGATGTAAAATCATCCTCAAATTAACTTAATGCAGGGGGTGTGATTAGAACTTCGGATAAGCATGTAATATACATACTTATCGATCTGATTTTGAAAATTGGTCGAAATTCGAAGAGGTTTACTCCAATAATTGCCAAATTTTACTAAATTGATGTTGAAATTGATAAATGATTACTTAAAATTTTAGGAGTTTATCGTATAACATATATTTCGTTGTCTATACTTGCTTGGTAAATTGTTTCTCCCATACAAGGAAAGCTCCATTTTGATAATATAAAGACGTGGCTCGCTACATCAATAGTGTTAGCGTACGTCCCCTATCAGGGGTTTCACATGCGATCCTTAACATTCCCTCTGCAAGGACGATATCCAAGTGAAGGCGATGTAACGTTAGCCACTTATGTTGGGATTGCTGCCAATAAGTCTGTGCTCTTAATGGGCTATTAAAAGATATTTCGAAAATGTTACAATTCGTCTTCAAATTCTTATCATATGAGTGTAGAGATTTGATAAAATGTAAATAAGTAGACAATTAACTCGTGAACGTATATAAAAATAAAAGTAAAAAATGGCTCTTTACTTTTATTTTCAAATCTTACAATATCGAGTAAAATGATGTTTGAATAAGATTCGCAATTTTTGTTTGATACATTTTCCGAAATGTTTGCATTATTATATATATATATTAGGAAACTGCATGTTGCAAATGATAACATTATTATGTTGACATTATTCTTTTTGTAATTTGTACGTCGAACGATAGCGCGTAAAAGTTTACTTCGCACACTAAAAAACTATAGGGGCATCGCCCTTTGCGACCTTCGGGCGCCAACCTCACAAAAAAGTATGTTCATACGACGTTTTGTTCATGAGATAACCGCAAGTAACGTTCCAAACGGGATGTTTTTCATTACCATGTGACGCCATTTTCTTAACGAAATAATTTGAACATTAATCATGGCTACGGACGCATAAAACTAAACGTTTAAAAGGAAATCAGTAATGTTAATCCGACATTTCGTTTCTTAGAGATAACTGTGAAAATGCTCAATATATCTGGATTTTCCGATTCGTAGTCCGTTATATTGTTTCTGAAATCATTCTGATCACAATCTGATTGAATAAAGAAATGTGTGCGCTTAAACGTACAAAAGTTGCCTATGTTTAAAAGAAAATGTTTTTTTTACGCCTCTCAATAAAAATATGAAGATGTTTACTAAATAATATATGCTTACTCTATAACTATTAAAGGCATTGCTGTCTTTCTTAAAAAATAATTTTTTAACCTAGGTAACAATCCAGCAAACACAATATTAATAATTATATACAAATATATCATAGATATCTATATATATAAATGTTTATCATACATTAATGTTACATTGCGAATAATGAAAGATAATAATAATAGAAAAATTTATTAAAATCATTACTTTATTGATAAAAGTATAAGTATAATTGATACTGAAATATACGAAACGTTGAATACTTTCAATTAACTTATACAGAATATCTGGAACTATTTTTATATCGTGATATTTTAAGCATCTCGATGCTTTTACGCCGTGTGTAATTCTTTATATCACCATCGTAACTATCTGTTCGCTAGACATTTATTCGCGAGCAAGAATTCTCATCTATATCATTTGCTCGAAATAGACGAATAATGATCAGGATTGAATATACAAACAAAAATATTTGAACACTTTAAGCACTTTACAAAAGAAGAAAACACCGAATAAATAGGACCCATGTGTAAACAAGAATATCTATAAATTTAAACGTTTTACTTATACGCTTCAAAATAAACTTACAATAATTAATAAACAGAAATTATGAAGTAACGAACCTTTCCACCAAAAAAAGCCGCGTCAAGTACAAATAAACTAATAAAAAAGAAACCAAAATGTTTCGCAATGAATTACATAATAGAATTGCGCTCAGACAATCGTTTGTGTAAAATTTAATCAATTTGATTCGGAATTATAATTACAGGCGAACGAATATATGACATTGACTGAAACAAGAATGGCAGTATGCTATATATAAAATCCCTCGTTATTTATTAGTAAAGCGCTGCAAACTAATGGATACGGTTGTACTTCAACATCACAGCTAGATGGCAAAGTTTCGCATCAACATAAGTTTCAATACGATTAAGCGACAAGTAAAATAGAACGTAGCATGCCAGGATAATTTCGACACAAATTAACGTTTTCCGAAATACAACTTAACTTTTAATATCTATTGTGAATAAATTAATTACGAGTTTCGAAATTACTAGTGTTGAATGCCTGACTGTTAAACCGTGACAGTTTGGAACTGACTATTATTTTGCATTTTTACCGTAAATGATTCGGAACTTTAATCGTATGTGACACTCACACATGCGTGCACACGAATACACGTATATATACATAATACGTAATTATGTATATATGTGTAACGTCCGTAATTTTAAAATTGAGGTCACTTTTTAGTAAGTCGTATTCAAATACTATATCATGAATATAAGTTGGACGCATGAACATGTATATAAGAGATACATAGTTTTTAAAAATAATGTCGTATAATCTTGCACACGAAAATTGTCTGCCGGGAAATATCATAAAAAATTGACGCGATAGCGAATGTCTTCCGATAAAACCTTAAAAAGACTTCGTGATGTATTGAACTCCTTTTATATTGAACACCTCTTATAAATATCGTAATGTCAAAAAAAAAATGTATTATTTACGAGAAAGCAATATTGCGGAAAACGCATGCCTCGTAAAACAGAATAACTTACGACTATAAAATGAATGTAGTTACATAAAAAGTAAAAATAAGAGGAAAAGATAAAAGATAAAAAAAGGATGATAATCTCTCGCCTCTACCTAACATATTTTCCCCCGCAACCGACGTATTTTCGCTTCATCGCCTTCTTCCTTTTTAGTGTCGTGGAGTTTTATTTGGGCAAAGACAAGTGAAGCTGAATTTTGTTTATAATACTACACTGGTATTTTTAATGAAGGGTATCGTGTGCTACATCCGGACCAGACTTTGGAAACGTCGACCGTCATGGAAAAGAAAAAAAAAGTGGTCCGGTATTGATTTGCCTATGATTTATGCCAATATTTAGGTAGAGCGGTCAGGAAATAAGTATCCATTAATCACAACAACATAAATCAGACGTTTGTAATTCTGACATTTTTAAATTGATAAATTTCAGCTGTTTATTTTGCACGCGTCAGAAAATGCAAATTTATACATATACTTTATATTCGTAATTGAGGTTGAAATTTATTTTAAAAAATTGATGGCGCTTTCATCAATCATGACATTGTTTATTCAAGTATTCATTTTTTTTTTGCTCTTCGGAGAATATTATTAAATTGACAATGTTAGATATATGTACTAAAATCGATTAATAATTAATAATTGAATATTGATTAAATTAAGGTAAATAAAACAATGTTGTGCTCAGACCGGTAACACGCTCTGGGTCTAATTGAATGAAGGATGTAAACTTGTAACATTAACTTCAGATACCTATTAAAATGTCGAAAGGTCGGAAATGAATCACTGTTAATGTCAGAAAAAAAAAACATAACGATTGAAGATAACGTCAAACCCACGACATGCTTTGCTAGACGTGAGGCCAGGTTATTATCCGATTCAACATCTCAAATGAGGTAGTGATTTTGTCAACACGTGAAACCAATCTGCCGTTGTACGTCATGGTTTACATGGGCTTTTCACACGTGTTGCCGTATACCAAGGAATTTGCTTAGGTCAACAGTGTCGGCGCGGCAGTGAACGGATGTATTCCTAATCCTCGCACACAGCGATTATTGATCCACGCTGTCGTCTCCCGAGCTTTACCTTGAATTTCAAATTTCCCTCGAAATTTGACAGCATGTAATTTCAGAACATAATTTCGTCCGCGTTGCAAGTTGCAATAATTGAATAGACCAGACGAACTAATCAAATTTCCGAAATTCTGAGATTCGGTAGACGCCTAAGTAATAAGGAGCAATACTCCGTCTACGTAGTGATTCATCTCGAAAGACGATGAACGTCGATTTCCAGAGGAAATGTTTCTTGCTGATGATAATACTCGGCGGATCCTTTAGACGATGTTACCGCGACCTCCTAACGTTTTTAAGGCTTTAAGCCTTCAAAGTTTTCAGTAGTGCTTCCTTGTCCTTGTCGCGGTATCCAGCTTGAAAGTTTTTGACGTGAGGGTCGGCAAACTATTAGAAAACCGTCGTTCCAGAATTTTGCGTATTAAGCGCTTACTTTAAATATTATTTATAAGCAATCGTAACCTTATATTTTTATTTATCGATCTTTTGAAGGTAATAGCTAGATCGTTCTAATTTTAAAGAGCTGTGAAAATTAAAGTTGAATGAGCCGTTATAACTTTTTATCACTTTACATTTTTTGTTTTGACTCGGAAAATTCTATCAAAGTGCTTTCAATTATAGTCTACAGTATACGTTTCATGTAATTTTCAATTAGTGAAACCATAATTGAAGTTTCAATGAATTTCAAAATAAAAAAAAATCTATTTAAGAAAAAAAGAACAAAACAAATGATATTCAATTGTACCTTCAATCATACTGGAAGCATTGTAACGAATTGCACTATCAAAGCAATGTATGAGTATATAATCAGTATATTTATTATGTATAAATCGTAATTTGAAAAAGGACATAATAAATTCAACCGCGCTCATTACGGTCTTAAATCTGCAGTCGCCGTAATTTGAAATTATCGTTTTCCAGCGTAATTAGAATTCATGTTTGAGTGATTTAATATTCAAAGTCGATTTCAAATTTTCCATTTTGAAAATAGGCTGTCGCATTTGAATACGAGATGCATTAAAATTATGACAATGCATCAGTTTCGGACAAAAATCACATTTAACGTTGAATTATACGTGTTCTTGACAACGTATACAATTGCTCCAGCGTATAGATTTCCCAACGTGCACGGCGTGCATCGCGATCCATTCGACACATTTACATTTTTCAACGAATTGTCAACATGTGTTTATGCAAACTACAAGAAGCTAGACTTTCGTATATAATTAATTACTGGGCGGCGTACTGTATAAAATTAATTACTGTGCGTGTATAACTGTAAATGTATTATACAATTACTATTACGTTTATGTATGGTTTGTTTTGTAAACAGTTACATATGAAGTTACATGATATTCTATACTATTATTCATGTTATTGTGCAGTAACCCAAATAATTTTGATTCATAAATTGTCGCAACGGCAAATGATTGTTAAAAGAGATCTTGCATTTGTCAAGGAAAGATGAAGTGAAATTTTATACCTTGCTTATCAAATCTACTGTGCAATCATATACATATAGGAGTTTTCGACATTGCTCAATTGTATTTTAAGTAAAGAAATTAAACATTCTCTGCTGCGTGTTACTTATTCTAATATTTCAAATAAAGCATTTTTTTCGATTTCGTTAATTTTTATTACTTATGACTTTTCGTCAACTTTTTGTCTGTAGAATTTGATTAATTATTGATAATTTTACATCTACATACTTCTTTAGTATAAACTTTTTATCAGTTCTTTACAATTTTACTCAACTTTAATTAATTCTCATCATGTAAATGATAAATAGCATCGTACAGCGACCACGTGCATCTTGCCATCAAATCGAACAAATTCGGTATTCTTTGACAATACCGATCAATTTCAATTTTATTTACCAATTGAATTTATCAAAGATTTTTAATACCAAAAATTGAATTTGAAAGATTAGAAAATTCTTTGAACAAGTAATTCTACAGTATAATTCTTGCAAAAATCAACTTAAAATGGACGAGCGTGTTAAATGAATAAGCTAACCGCAAGACGAGAAGTACGTTTTAGCGAATGCATTTTTGGATTGAATCTCATTCTTTTTTTTTTTTAGTCTATACCGATCCCGGATCATTCTTAAGCATTCATCCCACGCGCGTGGCGCCGACTTATTGTCGAATTAATTTAATTCACACCGTCGCGCAAAGTACGGATTCGTGTCTCCGCATTCTTCGCAGCTTCTGTTCGAGGGTCTTCTTCTCCGTAGTGATGTTCCGGGTTGGGAGAAAAATGTGTCCGCAGTAGCGAGTCATTGGCTACGACGTTATGCTCCATTCATAAAAACTCATGACGATAAATCCCGAGGAATCTCCGGTTTCGGCGCGGCTATACGTTGGGCCTATAAAGTGTGGCTGATTTTTTTTTCAGAATTTAATTGCAACACGCGTATACTTGTCATGTGATAAATCGACATTTATAGGGGCTATATTTACATTTTAAATAGGCACTTTTATGCGCAAGGTTGAAATCTAGAAAAATGCTTATGTACCTGAGGTTCATTATGAGATGACAGAAAAGATATTGCCTTTTAATTATGGTATTATTGAAACTCGTCGACTAATGACGATAAAAGATACCTATGTTTACGTTCTCATAATAATTCGCGATTAGGAATAAATGATGAAACATCAAAATATTTTCTGACCATGAAATCGCGGGTTCCAGATTATTTAATTGTAAAAAAATACAAATTTTCTTTCACTTTAGCTACTCCGCTTTTTTAAAAACATTTTGAAACTAATTTTTTTAAATATTTTTAATAAAGCATTTTCCTGATAACACGTTCTTACTATTGTATTCTTTTATAATATATATATTTAAAAAAAAATATGATTATTGCCATAAAATATGTGCCTTAAAATATGGTTTTTAGTTCAAATAGTATTTTAATGAAGAATAAGTTGCTTCTGATTAAGATAGTTTGATTGACAATAAAAAATGTTGAATTTGGCAATTTGATGCACTTATTTTAATAAATTCTAAAGAGCGCGGCCAGCACTGCGAACCCTATTTTTTATTAATATACATATATATTTTTCTGTTTATATTTTCATCAGAAAATAATTAATTTCTGTTACTTAAACTTCTAAAAGATTTTCATAGAAGATTTTTTTTATTTTACACCATCCTATTTAATTTTTTAAATCGCTTTTTATTTCGTTCTCAGGAACAGTAAATTCAATTATTCCGTATGTGTCCCCTTCGTTTCTTATAGCCTTGTCCTGGTTTACAATTGGCATTTAATTTCATATATATAAATATATATATATATATATATATAATTTTAAACTACCGTGGAATACTCTGTTTTCGTGCGATCTTTGTCTCTCGGTGCGTCGGTGCCGCTCGTCCCTCGTGGTGTCGACAGACGCACACATTAAACGTAGCCCGGTCCGACGTATCCGATACATGCTGAAGGTGTAGCACTCAGAAGGAGATGAAGTTCCCTCTCATATAGAACAATTAACTCTTGCTTCTTGTCACCCTTATAAGAGTTGCCGTTTCTCTATTCTACTCCCTCATCTGCCCCGCACCCATTTGATATATATATATATGTAATTTGACATACAGATCACTCCCGTCGATGATTGTTTGTTCCATTTAGATTTTCGTTACTTTAGCAAATAGAGTGTATAGGGCACTTCTGGTCTCGAAGTACGAACTTGTAATAGTTTCCTGACATATTTGGTGTGACAACAGCAAATTTTGAGATTGAGAGACTTTACTAAATAAATTGAAACCTGATCAGGTGCTTCTTTACCGACGTCATCCTCGCGTTAAATCAGGTTTTCTGGGTCGTTGGCTTAGGCATAAGAGCGGCAGATTGTACGTAGGGTCACAAGTCCGAATTCAGCATGAGGCTGGCTCTACTCGATTCGATTTCCCTGGGAAATACCTGATTTTTGTTGTTTTAGTATGCATACATAAATAATTTAATTAATTGCATCTCGTTATATTATTATTGTCATGTTACACATTATCGACCAAACAGTTTTGTTAAACGTTGTGCGTGAATCGATTATCAGTGGATACAAGGAATATCGTTCGCGGCCACCACACGAGAAAAACATCAGCTTTTGTGCGAGCTTGGGCTGCATTTTGTTTCATAACGATTCCATCATTAACGTCCGTTTACACAAGGCTTCAATTATATCTCCTGTCAGATCAAGTAGCTATTCTCAATCAGTGTTATGTCCAAGATAAAATGCAAAGATTTTATTATATTAATTTAATTATTTTGATTGCTCTCAATCCAGAGCATTAATTTTTTGCTTATATAGAGAATAAAAAACTTGTTTATGTTTAGCAAAAAAAGCAAGCCGGCTCAGGGGCTGAAAACTTGGAGTTAAGCTTTTCTTGATCTCCCCTACACCCCAGAAAAAAAATTGCGAGTCGGAATTTTGTCTTTTTCAAGCCGTTTTTTTTTTGTACATAATGACTGGACTATGTATTATATATATATGAAATGTATCGAGTAATGTCGTTGAAGAGATCAGTGAATTGCTTTTCCATTTTGGAAGATATGTTATATTGGCTATATTAATGATTGTTTAATACGTTCATAAAAATGTCTTTAGGCCTGTTCACAAACAATTCACTAATATAAGTGTTATTTTATTTTCTCTGTAATTCACAGCAGTGGACCTGAAAAATTAAATAAAAATTTATTACCATGTGAAATTTTACAACTAAATTATTAACGTCATTTTATTACATTATTTATTTAACCAAGTAAAGTAGAACTTTCGCATAAAATCGCATAGCGGCTTCGGTAGCTCAGGTGGTCGCTGTTTGTTTACATTTGGGAAGGTTGTTTATCCGATGGTGAAACGACTCTAGACCGCTGCTATATAATACTTGATGTGGGTTTCTGCACTTCCCTACATCCTCGACAAATGTAAGTACGGCGCCATCTGAAGATGATCTACACCTCTCCCACATATCGTTGCGATTTAAGCTTAAGTTTTAGTTTAATTAAGTTAAGCTTAAGCTTAAATCGCCTAAATCGCCCAAAGTCGCACATCACATGGTGGAAAGTCATGGGGGGGGGGGGGGGGTCGTGGGGGAAGTCGCAAGTAGAGTTCGCTCAAGTCACACGTATAGATGACGCTTAAATCGCACGTACAGAGGGTACTTAAATCGCACGTATAGAGGGCGCTTAAATCGCCCAAAGTCGCACATCACATGGGGGAAGGATCGCACATATCGCCCAAAATCGCAAACATGTACTGTAGAACCTCGCTGTATTGGCACTCGTTGTATTACCCAGCTAGCAGGAATTCTAGAATTATATCAAAAAGCAGTCAAAATGCTGAGGAAGTATCGACATGAAGGCATTTTGACGTCATTTTAAAGTTCATGTTTGCTAGGTTGGCACTCCGCTAGATTGTCGCGATGCACCCGCGCTGCATTGGCATTTCTCGGAATCCCTTTATCCACACCACGCCGCCCGCCGCCTCAGCAAATTACGACCAGGGACGTTCAAATCAGGCCCGAAATATATGTTGTTACTATATATATGTTGTTGGAATTTTGTTTTTTTTAAGACCAGCACATTGGTTATAAATATAGATTGTATATGAAACAAGATAACACACATGAGAATATTTACAGTATATCTTTTAAAACAAAAGTATCGAAATACCATAATGATATGATGGCAAATATAATTGTTATATATTAATATGGTGTTTTTTTTTTGTTTTAATTTTTGCAGAAATACAATTTACAGATGCTTTGGCTCATGATACCAGTTTTGAAAAAAGGGAATTGCTTGCATATCTTGCAGCAGAAAGTAAATGTATTTCTCATTCACTTTAAAACATATGAAATTGTAAAAAAAATTTGCAATAGTTCTGATTTCACTGGTATTTTTTATGGGATCATATATACTGTGATGAATTACAGTACCAGAGCAAACATTTTGGAAAAAGTTTTGAATAATATTTAATTAAATAATTACCACTATTTTACTTACTACGTTTTGTCGGTAACTATTTTATTTTAGACCCCACTTAATGTGTCAAGTGTAAGAGCAAAACTTGTGAAATTATTGCTTATGAATAAAATATACATAAATGACGTATATATATATATATATATATATATATATATATATATATATTTGTAGGATCTCTTTATTTTGGGTGTAATTGAATGTGAAGACTCGACAAAAGAATGCCCGACAGTGGTACATAGTTGCTTTGGAAGCCGCATGATAAGCGATATTTGTGACGCAGCATTCTCGTAGCGTTCTCGATCCGCAGAATCGTCACTACATTTTTTTCAATTATTTCGACTTGGTTTGACCAGTTTCGTCTTTAGAATTACGATCAGAAGCTTCGAATTACCAAGCCACTTCCTTTATCAGTTGGTATCGAATCGGCTTGCTTAGTTCAGACCTTTTGCATTGCGACCAATCCTCAATCGGACTTTCTAGATGCAGCTAATAGACATCAGCTTCCCTTCTCTTCCCTTTTATTTCTGTCCATCTCTCTTTACATATTATCTCTCTCGCTTTATCTTTTGTTTACTTATCTCTATTATTTACAATTATATATTACATTCATATATATAGGTGACTATACACCATTACAAACTATTAAAGACAGCTGATACGTCGATATTGAGTAGATTTGCGTTTTAGGGGTATTAAATTAGTGTAATTACATTAATTACAATTAATTACAATTAATTTAATTTAAATTTAAATCTGTAAACAGGAATGAAAAATTAAAAATAGTTTCTCCCTATATGTATATTATATACAAAATTACAAAACTGTAAATGTAGTTAAATAGATAACAATTAATTATTAAAAAATATTTAAAATATGGATAATAATAAAGTTTTGAAAAGTATGAAAATTATTTCAATTATTATTGATAAATTAAAAACGAATTAATTATTCCATTATTTAATTTGATCAACTCAGCATAACGTCTAAATTACATTCGAGCACGTATACGGATCGTAAAGTGATCATATTTCATTCGATGTATTGATACCATGTAATTAAAACTGCCCGTTCGATCCTAAAAGAAGCCAATCAATTGAGCACCAAATGACCGCTAAACAGTTTCGCTGTTGACGGACAAGAAGACCAGGGCCTGGACGTAATTTTACGTGGCACGCGAGCCCTCGAAGTCTTCGACTTTCGTTAATTATAGGTTGTAGCGGATGGTGTCATGGGTGCCAATTAAGTCCTTTCCTGAGAATGGTATAAATTTACTGTCGATCTCTCAATTCGATCTGGACATTGGCACTGGCAGGCCGATACTTTTCGGCTTACTCCTTTTATATATATGCATAGAGACAAAAACGGGCGATTTCGGCCCGGGGCGCGACTCGTTGTCCGATGTAGTTTTCGCGATAAAAATTCGCCACTATTTATAGGCACGACTTCTCGGTGAGGGAGATAATCTAGTCGGATACACCTACTTTCATTAATGATGGAGTGCTCATCGTATCAAAAACAAAGGTAAAAAGAAGAGCGAGCAATTCAAAAATATTCGGTGAACACTTATATTAGAATGATCCCTCGATTACAATTTGTATGCGGCTGCTCTATTTTGCTTGCGTACAATTATGTCGAATTAAAGTCATTGATGATAACATTTTAATCTACTCCATTACATATGGAGTTTTGATCACAAGTATATACTAGCGAGTATGAAAGATTAATTTTTAATAAAGGACTATTTTTTATGATTGTTTGCTATTTAAATGAGGGTTAGGAAGTTTTTTTATTCTTTAAATACTTTCTAAATGTACAGAGTACAGCGATAAGAATTTTGGGGTATTTTTGAAATCCAATTTTAAAATAGCGTAAAAAACAGGATTGAATATTATAACTTTAATTTCGTTAAATTCTAGTATTTTTTATGTGATTAAATATACGTATGTCATCTCCGAATTCTTCATTTAAAACGATTGATTAAAACAAGTCGATAGAGAAAGGCTAATATGTCTGGTGATGATATGAAGTCCAATGAAGATTTACTGTATTATGAATAGTTTTACCGTTAGGTATGTGATTTGTTTTGTACTTCAAACGATAATGAGATAAGGATTTAAATTCGAAATATTTCATCAATTTTACATGAGGTCTCAAGACATACCAAGTTTCTAAAAAGCATTTTGTATTAGAAGTATGCCTGAATCCCCTTCAATTAATTTGAATGAAAAAGATGTAGATCGTCAAATTTTCTAATAAACTTCTGTCTTTCGCAAGTTATTATTTTGCGCGAAAGATAACAACTTCCATTTGCATCATAAAAGCTACTCCGTATGAAAAACTAGCTTGTTCGCACGAAATTTTTTTGTCATGGCGGGGAAAAGGGAGATGAAAATCCGGAGCGAGAGCGCGATACGTTCCCGTCGGGAGAGAACAGGCTCGTTATAAAAACTTTCGTCTTCCGTCGAAATCTCTCTGTTTCGGTGCAACTCCGCGCCCATAAAATTAAATTAGAGTTTTCTCTTGCGTTTTGCCCAGCTCGAAATTCGCTTTACTTAATTCCACTATGTTTGAATTCCATTACCGCGATTGATTATAACGAAACGTTTATTTTGTTTCATTGCAGATATGCCTCTTGGGCTGTGCCCTCAGTGACAACAGTACCTACCAGGAGAGGCTGGAAGTCGTCAGTTCCTCGGATAACTTCGAGACGGATATCAACAATGTGGTAAGTTGTCATTAATAATGAAGTATCGTTTTTGAAAACATTAGGACTTTCGTTTGGTGCATAATTCTAATGGAATTCATCTGGTGCGAGAGGTAGATCGTAGACTCGATTTAGGACCTTATGATTGGGAAAATAACTGGACATATATATATAATCCTCTTAATCAGCATATCCTAAAAACGCTATTTTTTAGAAATTTGTGTCTGTTGAGAGAAAATTTTAAATACCGTAACAATTTGATGACGCATGCCTAGACATCACTAATGCCGTGATTAAGAATATGTAGCTAATTAAAAATTAAAAGTCGTCGATTTCAGACCATAATTTATTCAGGATTCAAAGTCCTTAATTACATAAGTCGCTTTAAGAGTATACATATTTAAAATGTGTATATAGACACTTGTAAGAAATAATGCTGCGAAAAATATTGATCTATGACATATTTTATTATAAAAATAGTTTGCTATATACGCTCTTTAAAATTAGAAGCGGCATTGGAAACAGACAAAGTTTATCTGGTATTTTATAAGTTGGTTTATTTGCTTATCGTGTCTTATATTCTTATCTTGTGGTTTTAAAATAATTAAAAGTCCTGAATTAACCCTGAATGAACATTGAAATGTTATGTCGAAATCCTTATCAGCGTAAATTAAATAATGATCGAAAAATGTAACAAAACGTTCTTTAAAAAAAAAAACAGCGGTTCCCTGGTAGAAATTGCAGCCATTTATTGGACATATATTGTCCAATATTTTTGTAAGATGCCTAAGAAATAGATAATGAAATTGGACAATTTATGGACAAATATGTAAGATATATTTAGATAATTATTGAAC
>JAPYZR010001443.1:0-34898 GCA_030522945.1 Trichopria nigra
AAAATTCCCGATTTACAAAGCAGAGGCAATAAAGGTTGCAAATAACTTACGTATGCTGGACGTTTCTGTTGATGCTATTTCTAAAATAACAGATTTATCCAGATTTATCTATTAAGCATTTTTACTTCCAAGAACAATTGATGAACGCTGGAGGTAACTTGAAAATCACGCTTCCAATTATGCGAGTTTCGAGAAATCGTCGCAGAGGTCGGAACTCCCGATCTACCTACACTGGCCGTTTTCCGGTGAACGTTTTCTGGAATAAAAGTTACTCTACAGAGTAAGATTTACTCTGAAACACGAGTAAAATATCACTATAAAAATTTGTTCCTAGCCGTCCATCTTTACTGATTTGCCGTTATAAAT
Organism: Trichopria nigra; assembly: GCA_030522945.1. NCBI lineage: Eukaryota > Metazoa > Arthropoda > Insecta > Hymenoptera > Diapriidae > Trichopria > Trichopria nigra. Next base: position 367 of record JAPYZR010001443.1, read on the forward strand.
ACAATATATATTATAAACAATATGTATATCTGTAATTTCAATTTTCAAATCATTAAAGATGGACGGCTAGGAACAAATTTTTATAGTGATATTTTACTCGTGTTCCATTCCAGTGAAAACGATTCAGAGTAAATCTTACTCTATATATAGAGTAACTTTTACTCCAGAAAACGTTCACTGGAAAACGGCTACATATATACTATTATGCACATTATGGAAAATAAAAATTGATGTTACTAGTATATCCCTTCGTTTTTTCCGGCATTCCGGCAAGCTGGGACGCCAGGTAAGGGAAATCGCCGGCACCGCGGCGGTCCGGCGAGGTGGGACGGCACCCTCAACAGTATGACGATCCACCGGACAGACGGCGCTTGCGTGATTTTTGCATTTTGAATTCGTTGAATTTAACTTCCATATATTTCCAATTTGTCGAAATCGCGTTTTATAGTTAGTACATATATAACTGAATTGTCCCTTGTTTGATCTGTTGATCATTTATTGTTTCCGTCTATAGAGGATTTGAATTTTTTATGACTTTAATTGTAAATGCGTATAAATTAAATACTTGGAAAGTGCTATAAAAAATAATGTATACACATATAAATTCTCAGTAATAATAAGTTATGTACTTCGCATACACGGATTTGAAATTTTTAAAGGTAAGATAAAGTGCGCTTTATTTAACGAACGTTGAGTACAAATCAATATCATTTTTCTAGCATTTTAGACTTTAGATGATTATTTTAAATATATTTAAACCTTGAATTTTGTTGTTTATAAATATTATTTGTAGAGCATATGCGTATATATATATATACATATTATATATAATTTATCTATAATTTAAGTTATTCTTAATAAAAAACAAGAAAGAATATTGTATTTTAAAATCTATTGGTAAGCTTTATTAGCGATTAAAAAATATTTCTTGAATATAAAATCTTTTGTACATGTCTGATGTATTTCCCAGACTGTTCGTTGTTGCGTTGCTGAAAATATGCCTATATAATATAAATAGGTATATTTTATTACATTTCACAAAATTACAAAATATTTGATTATATTTTAAGAGACAATAAATGTATAATATATTTTCAAAATTTACGAATAATCGAAATACATTAACTTATTTTATACACATATGAAAATATATACTCTAGTATATGTACAGTTTAGAAATGCAGATTTTACAAATATAAAACATTTCTAAAATTAAATTATCACAGTTGACTATTTATATATACAAAGTTAAATAAATAATTTGTTTAAAATTTATTATTATACATAAATCTTTTTGTATGCTGAAAATGTCCATTTATAACTAGTAAAAACTATGAATGCAAGCAGCAATTCATATTTTTTTTTCATAAATCACTTTTGGGCCTAATTAAAATTCCTAAATCACCATCTTCAATTGTATACTTATTGTTACTATAAAAATTAATCATGCTCCTTATTTTGGTCAGTTATTTGTTACTGTATATTCAGACATATCTCCCCAAGCAGAACCAATTTTCATTTTTACTGGGAGAGGAACATTGAGTTTGAATGCTTGTTCCATCGATTCTTTCACAATAATAGCTACATCTTTCAGGTCATTTGAATTTACCTAAAAATTTAAAAATGAAACTTAGTCATTTATAAAATAAATAAACAACATATAAGGATTAAAAATCTCTAACTTTGTCTGCGCAGCTTTACCTCATATAACAGTTCATCGTGGAGTTGTAGAGTTAAATATGCACCTCTGAATTTTAATCCGCTATCGCTATTTCGTAGCTTTTTTTTACTTTGTGATGCAGAGAATACCCAAGATTGAATGTCAAATTGTTGTTGCATTCTATTTTCAATCATTGCCATTGCTTTTTTCGTTATATCAGCTGCTGTACCTTGGATTTTTGTGTTGACTGCTTGTCTTTCGGCTTGAGCTGAAAATGTTATATATATGCATATTAATCTATTATAAAAAAATAAGTGTTCTGAGTTTGTTTGTATGTATATATGCGTATGTGTGTGTGATGAATAGGGATGGGGGGGGGGGGGAGAGGAAATTATGAGAAAATATTCATAGGAGTCAATGAAACTAACATTTTTCAAAAATATTGTAAGTAAATTACAACAACATATTTAGTATAAATAAGCGAATAAATTCAGAAAGCTAAATTTGTTTTAAATGTTAAATAATAAATTTTACGATTTGTGTAGAAAATTAAAAAAATGCTTATAGAGTTGTTAAATTTAAGCTTTTTAACTTGCCTCTTTCCCCACAATTTTCACTTTTTAATCCAGGAATTATTCTACACCTTTCAGTAATTGTTTTTACATATCCATCAATTCGAGCTTTTTCAATAACGTTATTGAGCCAAACTTTGATTCCTTTATATGTGCCCATAAAATTTTCTAAAAAATCTTTAGCTTCTGATTCAGTGACGGAAAGAGTTTCAGCCAAGGTTCTTGTCCCCATTCCATATATCATTCCATAACATAGTTGTTTTGTGCGCTGACGCATTTCTTCTGTGACCTGCAAGATAATTATAATTTTTTAAAATAAAAATTTTCATTAATTTATAATTTATAAAAGTTAAATGTAATTAATTTCTATAACGGAATAAAAAAAAAAATATAACATATTTGCATTTTCTTACCATAGTTTCAGGAACTTGATTTAATTTAGCAGAGATATTCTTAAAAATATCACCTTCCTTGTGCATAACTTTAGACAATACTGGATCGTTTGAGAAGTGAGCTAAAATTCTTAGTTCTAGTTGACAATAATCAGCTGAAAGAATAACATTACCACTGTTGGGAATGAATGCCATACGAACACTTAATATGCTGTTGCTCACTTCAGATGTAAAATCTCTTGGAATACATTGCAAATTTGGCTCATGCATAGAAATTCGTCCTGTTACTGTATATGTTATGCAATTTCCATGAATTCGGGAGCTTTTCTCAGCCAAACATAATAGTGGTGAAACTGTCTGCAATTTAAAGATACCAATTCTTAAAACATATTTAACCTTTTAAATATTAATATTCAATTTTGTTCATGGGCACTTACTTTTATCTGAACTGTATTTAATTTGCGCCATGATATAATTATGTTTGAAAGTGGATTTTCACAGTTTTTCAAAGCTAGTTTATTTGTTAATCCTTTTCCACTTTTAACTAAACCAAGCACCTTTATAAATACACAATATTTTAATAAATATAATAAGTTTCAAGTACGTTGTTATGAAGTTTAAAAACGTATATTTAGGAATTTGTTTAATCCCAACAAACATGTTTGAATATAAAATATTAAATTCCCATTTCCCATTTCAAATTTATGGTGAAATTGCCATTTGATTTCATACATCCTTTTAATTCAAGAGTTTAATATTCAAATTGATCCATTTGTATACAATACAATTAACGTATAAAATGAAAGCAGGAATTAAAATATAGCCATAAATATCCCATTGAAGAACTATAATTATATTGTTCATGATTCTCAGAATGACATAAGAACTCATCATCTGATGATGAATCTTATCTTTAATTCTAAATCCTTCTAAAATTCAAATTTCATAACTTATTAAGGTTATATTTGTTTAATTCTTTTGTAAAAATGCACGAAATCGTATAAATTGATGAAATTGTATGCAATATAGGATAAACGATCTCGAAAGCAGGATTTTTCAGATCGATTTTGTTTGTTAGGATATTACCTTTGCTACTTCTTTTGACGAACAAAAATTAAATTTTCTCCCTGCCAAACTATAAGCCTGTTCTTCCAACAGCAATAGATCTTTTTTTAAAGCGGTTGATAGTTCTTGAAGAGCTGTATAATTTATTCCAATACCTCGGAGTTCCATGCGAGCCAATGTCAAAATAATTTCCATTTCAACTTCTGCAATTATTAATTTTAACAATTTCATGATAAAAATTTGTAAAATTATTATTCATAAAAATTTATATAAAAAAAAATCTTATTACAAAATTAACTTTTTTAAAGATAAATTCACCTTTAAATGCACATAGTAATTTATCACTTCTACTTTCTAACTTTCTAGTGATTGCCTTAGTTGTATACCAAGTAAGAATGGCGTCAGCACTAGCTCTTGTTTGACTTGAAATAATATTTCTTTCATAATCAGCACTAAAGTTTCTTGCAATATCATGACCAACTGGAAAATATTCTATTGCCTTAAAAAAGCAGTAAATTATTTTTCAAGCTTTACACATTTTTAAGCAGTAATTATAATCAACAAATTCCTTACCAAAGTAACAAACGTTTTATCGCTAACTTCTGAATTCATCAACCAATCACCAACCTTAGGATCCATAAATTTGCATAAAGAAGATATTCCACAACACTGATACAAGATTTTGTAGGTTTCTTTTACATCTGAACAACTCACCAACATTTTACGGTCTGATAGAATTTCTTTTAAAAGGTTTAGTCGTTCTTTAATTGTTACTCTTGTTTCTAAAATCATTAAAAATAATTGTATGGATTACTCTCATATCACAACATGAAAGTTCATTTATAAAATATAGTCTGTAACATGCATGTACCTGCTGAGTTACTAAATGGCATATAATACGTTGCATTAATTCCCCATGAAATTACAATACCACAAATTTTTTTATCTTCATAAATATAGGATTCAGATTTTTTTTCACGTTTCTTCTTCTCATCAACACTTATACCACCGATAATCCTCATTCCTATTGTAGGTACGTTTTGTTTGTATCGTTCATACACCATAGCCAAAGCTATATCCTGTCTTTTTGACATCATTTCTTTAAAGATCCGAAAAGATTGTTTAGAATTTGCAATGTTTACATATTCCACTAATGATAATTTCATTTGATCAGCATTGAAATTTAAACCATTGTCTGAATGCACGATATGATTTTGCAATTTAATGTCATTAACTATATCGAGATTTCTAATGGTTTTTGATTTTTGTGTTAATCTCTGTTTTTTTCTTGGTGTTTCATCATCTGAATTTATAATAATGCTCTCAGCACTTGAGGAGCTATTATTGTCAGGACTAACACCAATTTTCTTTTGCATTGCTGTATTTTCAATTTGCGTTTTTACAGATGTTGAAGTTGGAGTTTCTTGTTTGCCAAGCTTTCTACTTTTAAACATTTGCGTCTGTATTCTAGCCTCAAGTCTGGTGCGAATTTTGTTAGTTCCTTTGCGAAAATTTATAGTTTGTGAACATTTAATTGACTCATCTGAGTCTGATTTATTGGAATTTAATGAAAGTCTCCTGCCATTATTATAAGTTATTACGCTTGCTATTGGAGATCTGTTGGTTTCATCTTCCTCAAATATTCGTTTCTGTAAAATTGTTTTTGGAGTATTGATATGTGGTTTGAAAGTTTTACTTTTGTTAGGATTTTTGTCATTTAAAGTTGTGATTTTTTTTCTAGACTTAGTACTGATATTTTGAGATTTGATAATAGGTTTATCAAAAATGGTAGGCCTTACTCTTGATAAAATAGATGGACTATCCCATTTAGAATTAATTTTTTCTTTATCTTCTCTACTTTTTTTTCTTGTTTTCATATTGTTTGTTAAATCCCACGAGTCTTCTTTCCATGTTAACTCATAAGTTTCAACTTGTATTATAGCATTAGTCTTACCTTCTGTTTTTGAAATATTCGAAGATTTACTTTTTGGCGAATTTTTGCTTGACTCGCTTGAGTTACTGATGTCAGTGCAAGTGCCAATGCTTATTGTTTTTTTATTAGTAGACTTTTTATTAGATGTACTATTAGATAGGGAAATGTTGCTCTTTTCAAATTCTGTTAAACATTCGGCATCAAAAATATTTTTTTCTAAAATACTACACATTTGGGCATCTAAATATGAACTGTCATTGAAAAGACTGGGGCTTTTAACATAGGATTGTGTAGAATTATTTGCTCCATCTGATATACATTCATGTTCTATTGGTATTGAATTATTGCATGGTAAGGATGTTATGCCTTTTACACAAGGTTTAGTGATTGCAGCAGATGAATCTAAATTAATTTTTAATTTAAAAGGCTCAGACGTAGCTGGCTTTTCGTTTATTCCATCAATTGCATGGGGACTGATTTCAAATGATACTAGTAGTGGATCATATGGATATCTTTCGCCTGAGGTAGAGGCGGATGTTTTTTCAACTACAAATTCTGAAACTGACTGAACTTCTCGGGGTAAAATTACTGCTGGTTTATCACTTTTATTGGCTACTTCTATAGATTTTAATAGGTCCATTTCTGCTTCTGAGAACATTGTTATGTCATCGTCAACTTCCTCCTTATTTACTGATTCCATCACTTTATTAATAATTTTAGAGTCACTTCTAGAGTCTGAAATAATTTCTGCTTCAGAAAACATTGTTATGTCTTCATCTACATCTTCATTTGTTACTGGTTCTATTAGTATATTAACCATTTCAGATTTTGTTTTTACGGGAATAATTTCAGGTTGTTGCATTTGTTCTGTTGGTTTTGAACTGTGATTGGCCATTAGGGCAGATTTATTTGATACTAACGATATTTCCTGGGTATTTTGATGATCTGTGTCTTTGTTTAATTCAGTTATTGAAGTTATATTTGTTAATTGGTTCGTATTTGACTTATTTCCATTATTCCATTGTACTCCATGCACACCTAATTCATTCTATAAAAAATATTTAAAAATAAATATTATAATTTGTTGAAAAACATTTTTAAATAAATTATTATTTACCATAACTAAAGTACGTGCATCTTGTATTAACATAACAGCTGCTTCTTGAGTTGTTAAACCATCTTTTCCAGTGATGAAGACTATTCGCATTTTATTTCTCTTTTCAACATCTGTTTTATGTTCACCATCATATTCTTTTTCGCTGTATATTAAATATTTATTATTTTTTCATTTTTTCGTTGTACTTTTTTACTATACATGTATATACACATATATTATAAATTGAGAAATTATTGTAAATGTTCATTAATGTTGAAATAATAAATACCTTCGGGTATTAAAATTAATACCTTTCGAATGGAAGTGCTTTATTTAATGCATCTTCAACATCAAATTCGTGTGCAGTTGCTAGTTCAGCTACACTCGTTATTCCTTCTTTGTAAAGACTCCTAGCACGGATGCCATTGAGACTAGGTAATCTCAAAAGATCCAATAAATCTCGACAAACTCCAAATTGCAGTCGAGCTTGAAATTGTGCAAATACCAATTCCATGCAATCCCATTTGAGTTGTTTACAGAATTGTGTTACCATGCCTGTATTATGCAATATTAAGACATGTATTATGATCATACAATTTAATGATTAATATTTGAATTAGATTATTTTTATTATATTCCCTTATAATTAATACAATTTTACCAGAAAATGTTGCAGATGATTGTTGTAAACTTTGTAATAATCCACGACAACATCCATATTTTCGACAGACTGTATTGATAGGTACTTCACGAACTAAATCATGCAATGCCATTGCAGTGAAAAATCGGCGATGAATATTTAACTAGGAAGAAAAAAAATTACATTTTTATTAATCTATAATTTATTATATTAAACAGGCTGGCATTAATAGTAAGGATTGTAGATATATATTCAAATATAAATGTAATATATATCTTGAATTTTACTATATTTTTATTCTATATATCATAGTGGTAAATTCAAGATCTTTCTGAATTGAATTTGAACTTAAACTACAACTACTAACAGAACTTTGTAAATAATTTGACTTTCATTAAATTAAATCAATTACCGATTTTCCTGGTTTCACAATACCGCTCATGGCATTCAATAAAAACCTTTCTTCAATTCCAACCAATTGAGCTACTCTGCGCTCACTTTCTGAGAATGATTTCCATAATTCTATAAACTGTAGCCAATCAATCTGATTGATTTGACCACTAGAATTAAATGGCGTTACAAGGTAAATTATGTGTAGTTCTGTGTCAAGCACAAGACACTTTCGAGCTCTTTGGAGCTCTTCAAACAAATACAATCCATCTCTTGGTGGTATAGAAGCAGAAAGACAAGCTTTTCCAAGTGATGTAGCCACCCACCTTTGATCATGTTCAACTGATCCTTTTAGTCTATATATGAATTGTGATCAAAAAATAAATTGAATCTTTCTGTATAATTTTTAATATATTTACTTTGAATATTTTAAAAACTTTGCTTACGTAAGAAATTCATTTAATACTAAAAATTCAACTGCTTCCTCAATGGATTTTTGTACTTTTTTATTGCCACAGGCATAAACAAACGTACATTTAGTATAGAAATCTAGGTTTTCTGGTGAACGAACTATTTGGCTAGCAATGGCTTCAAGAAGAGCTCTTATTAAAGGACCTGAACCTTCAAGACATGATTCTATAGGTTCAAGGGTAGAAGATAGTAAAGTACTTGCAACATGACGTTCACTTGGTTTACATATAAGAATACTTTCTCCTGTAAAAATGCACAACTTGAAAAAATGTTTTAAATTGTTTAATATAGGATCTAACATATTTACTATATATATATATATATATAGATATATCTACTAAATATTTAATATAATTAAATAATATAATATAATATATAGTATTTATAACCTGCAGTATCTTTGCCCATACGCCCTGCTCGACCGATCATCTGTCGATAAGTTAACGTATCTAAAGGTCTTCCATTAAAAATGGGTGATCGAATAATTACTCTTCTTGCTGGAAGATTAACTCCACTGCTTAAAGTAGAAGTTGCTACAAGAACTTTCAGATTACCGACTCTAAAATTTTATAATTTATAACAATTTATTCAAAATAAAAACATTTTAAAAGTGTTTTGTAATATAAGTATTTTGTTATATGAAATATACCTAAAAGCTCCTTCAATTATATCTCGTTCATCCATAGTCAGTCCTGCATGATGAAATGCAACACCAAAAGAAATTGTATTCTTTAAAACTAAATCTAGTCCTGTAGGACACCGTTTTAATTGCTCTAAAGTTTCTGCGATTGCTGTGAGGTCTATATGTTGCCTAATAATTTCACCAAATTTTGTGCAATTTTCTTTACCTAAATTAATCAGAGCTTACAACTTTTGCTGACCTTTAATATTTATTGAAATAGTTCTATAAATTACCTAATTTTAAAAACATGGATGCTATTTGAAAGGCCAGTTTCTCGCACCAATTTTTAGTTGGACAAAACATTAATACGCTGTGACCACCCTGTATAGTTTCTAGACAAAGTTGAATAATATTATCAGCATCTTCTGGCAAATCTGGTGCCAGTGGTATTTCTCTAATTTGTTGCAATCCTTGGTCAAAAATTTGTGAGCCTACCTATTTACATTTTGTGAAAGAAACTTTAATTTTTATATAACAAATTTTATGAAATAAATTATGTTATTCACATACTTTACAATGTTCAAGAAGTGGAATAGGTCTAAAATCAGTTTTATACAATTCAGCATCAAGCCACTTAGCTAATAGTAGAAGATTTGGAAGTGTTGCAGACATTCCAATTAATTGAATATCAATATGCTCCATACTGAAAATAAAATGCATGTATTATTATTACAGAAAGTTCAGCAAGCAATAATGATTTACCTTAGAGTCATGTATCGTAACTTTGTTAAAAGCAGCTCTAACAAATAACCACGATTTGGATCTCCAAGTAGATGCAGCTCATCAATAACAACAGCTCCCAGAGTTTCTAGATTTCCTTCTTCCATTAAACGATTTATAAGAGAGTTTGCCTTTTCTATAGTTGCTATTGCAATGTGAACAGCAGCAAAACCTCCAGGTGGGGCAATACCACCCATAAATCCTTCTACCCTCACTCCACTATCAGATAACAAGTCCTACATTCATAAAAATACAGATTTTATCTTTTTGTAATTGTCAAAATAAAATTACTTAATCTCTAATAAAATTTACTTGAAAATAAAACATTTTTTCACGAACGACAGATACAAATGGCAAAATAAATAAAGCTTTCTTTCGTCGCTCTAAAACAGTCTTGAGAACTAGAAATTCAGCAACCAGCGTTTTTCCAGCAGATGTTGGAGCTGAATAAATGAGATTTCGATTTTCTTGCATAATTCGTGGATTAGACAAGCATTCAACTTGCCAAGAAAACATTGTCTTGATTCCCCTTGCCTCATACCTCTGCAAAAATAAAAAAAAATATTACATATACAATTAGTTATTAGGTCTTCCAAGAATAAATAAATATGTTACAAACTTCAAGAATTTTTGGAGGTAGCCCCCAACTGGAAAGTTGAAGTCTTTTTTGAGATCCAATTTCTGATAGGACTTCTGGGCTTAAAAACTTACATCCAGTTACATTATTGGAAATATTTACAGTTTTATTCTTTTTATTTGCTATACTTGATCCAGAGAGCAATAGACTTTTTGATGTAAGTTGTGAATCACTGATAATTTCTTTGCTGTTATTAGGAATCTTAAAGTAACTCTTTGACGTTGATAGATCAAGTTTGTTTGAATAATTTAATATTGCTTGAGCATTATCATTTGTATTAATTTTGGACTCAAAGTTTGTGGATAGACTTTGAAAATACTTATCAAGATTAGTGTCATCATTCTTCAGAATACAATCTTTTGGTTTAGTTTGTGAATTACTTTTATTATCTTCCGTTTTTTCATTTTGAACTGCATCAGGAACAAAAGTGGAGCAATTAATAAAATATTTACCAATGTCAGTTTCTTCTCTTTTCAGAAGATTACTTGCATTTTCATAACTTTTATGATCATTTCTTGTTCTTGTCTTTATTGACATTTTCGTAATAGAGTTACTTTTAATTATATACAACTAAAAAATTGTAAAAATTGAATCGTAAAACGCTAGAGACGTTTTGCCTTGTATACCAGGGATTAATTACATAGTTTAAATCATCACCTGGTATACATTTATAATTATATATATATATATGTACAATTTGATTTGATTTGTGCTTCAATTAAGTTTTGTAGCGGTTAGCCGTGCACAAGTAACTGTGATATGTGTATATATATATATATATCCAATCAGATGATTCCAGGGCAGGTAAATGATTGTAATAGGTTATACCGGTTATACACCATGGCATATACTGACATTTGTAATGTAAACAATAAGCGCGGCCAGAGATGAGTGCGGCCAGCGCTGGGGGCTGGCATACTATACATGTACTAAATTGTATATAGCATTGTTCGTTTTGTATCATGGGAGCGACTCGGAGTCGCTCCAAGTCGCTCTAAATCAAAGGTTAGGTTAGGTTGCCAATGTTATTTGTATACATATCTATATAATATTGAAAAAGGAGCGACTGGAGCAGTCCAGGTATTGCAAAACGAACAATGCTTATGACTATGTATATGTATACATCGTTAGTATGGTGCGGAAAGCGGAAGTCCACGCCGCTGTATATATACAGTTATACAGTTTATATCGTTTATATACAGCAGTTCATATGGATATATTATGTATTATATATATATATATATTTTTGTCTCCGTGTTATGAAGTTTAATTTGAAGAATAAGAATGTAAATTGGCATATGTAGGAATGAGTATAAATTATGATCAGATAAGGTGTAATTTATATATAAATTAGTAGGATTCAGAATAATGTACTCCAGATTCAAAATATATAGATAGGTTATAAACGCGGAAAAATTGAATTGATAACAATTTTAAAATAAATATTTATCCACATTTCAGTACATTGATAAAACAACAGTTTATTATAATTTTTATTTAAAACAAAAATAAATAAAAATCAAACAAAACCTGATTTTGTTAACACCAATTTCTGAGATTATGTAAGTTATTACATATACATATATATAAGCGATTGAATGCTTTTAGACGGCACAATTCGACAAACATTTAGTTGACATACTTCGCAAAAACCAGTTTCGTAATGTCAGGTATTGATGATTTTCAGTTTGTAAAAAGAAAACATCGAGGTTCTCGCAAGCTGTTATCAAACATTCAGAATAGAACATTATATAATGATGACTCGGTTGAAGAACTTATTAAAAAGGTGACCTTAAGTTTACAGAATTTTAAAGAATCTCCTTTCTATCAAAGTTTATTCAGTGGTCTACAAGAATCTTTACAAATTCTTTGTGTTGATGGGATCAAAGATATTATTTGTTATGGACTTGGAAATTTTTCAGAGTATCGCTGTTCCAAAAACCAGTTAGCAGCATTACTTTCGTTTAAAGAAAGATTCTCATCCAATATTTATCTTTATGACCCAATGTTCACAATAAAAGAAACTGAATGTCTAACAAAATTAGGTTTACATCTGATTGAAAAAAATGAAGAAGGGAAAAGATTAATTAAAGACGAACCAACCCTCGTATATATGCCACATTGCGCAAAACAATTGACAAATAATTTCTTATTTGCGAACTGGGGACCTTCAATGAGTAACTGTATTCTATTAGGCAATAGCTGGTCAGATTTGGTGTGCCATACTACAGAAAAAGTGCTTCAAGAATCAGCTACTTACATTGTTCGTTTAAAACCTTGTGCAACAGAAATTAAATTAACAAATAATTTTGAATATTTCAATACATTCAGTGGTACCTCTTTTCACATATTCCCAAAAGAAAAATTGAATACAGTGTCATCCGGTTTTTGGGAACACCATGATGAACCTAAATATATAAACAATGATCCAGAATTCATCAAGATTTCTTAAATTTATAAGTGAAACTAAGAAAAATGAAAGCTGATCTTGTATTAGTGCGTGCTCTATTAAGTGAGATACGAAAGGCATCATCCAATAAAAAAATTAAAACCAATATAATAGCTGTTCACATTTTGAGTTATACAAGATGTCATCAAGAATCTTCAGAAGTTCTATGTAAATCATGTTTAGATTCAAAACACTTAGGCGAAAACTATTTATACTATTTAAAATCCCTTCGTAAATATCAAGATCTAAAAAATTTCTGTGATGGAAAGAGGAACGAAGAATAATAGTGGAATAAATTATGTATACAGTAACGTCTTGCAAAAAAATGTACACGTGTAAATAAATTACTGCATAATGTTGTACAAATTTATGATCTTTCCTTTAATTATTTTTACACATGTATAAGCAAAAAGTATTATCTTGAAGCAAGAAAATAATTTTTGTTCGAACATTTTAAGGGGGTTCTACATATATTTACCCAGATAGCCAATGCTGCTGGGCAGAAAAGACAAATAAATGCTGTTTTTTTTGTTTTAAGTATTTATTTATAGTTCTGGTGGTTCTGGTACAAAAGATAAGTAAAACCTGATATATTGTCAACAAAACATAAGAGAAATCAATGAAAAACATCCTTTTTGGAAAGATATAATAAATAAACAAATATTCCTTATCGCGAACAATGTGGAAACTTTGGGGTTTCTTTGTTCACTTTGCTGACACATTACAAAAAAAAAAAATGCTCCATCAGAATAGTTCCTATTTTCTGAAATCTCTAGAATTTGACTTTATTATAAAATTAAAGGAAAAGGGACATTACCCATCAGATATACTATATAGATTAATGGAGTAACCTCGTATAGAACAACTGACATTATTCTTTGTATTTTCTAAGACAACTTTTCATGAACAATTCTTTTGCTCCGTATTGAAAAATAAAAAACACGTGTTTAAGCAACAATGCTACTTTATTGATTTCGTATAATATAATTAATTTTTTGTTTACAGATCTTCAGAGTGAAAATTCAGGTTTTCATACTTTACTTTCATACAAGTTTTATAGATGAATTTTCAAGATATTCTTACAGCCCCTATAAACATTATTTGTCATGGTACATAGTATTCTGTTTGCATTTCGATATCGTAGTGACGTGTATGTGTCGTTTGATTCGCAATCAAACGATTCTGGTCTCGTTTTCTTCACATAATCCTCAAAATATTCTGAGTAAATAACTCTCAGGAAGATGATACTTTCGCTTGTAAATTAGGTAATGTAAAATTCGTTTATTACGAATTGTCAGTCTTTAAAATCTGATGCATAGAACCCTTATGAAATTTTGTTTAATTATTTTATTTTAATTTTATTCAATTTATCATTATAAAGCAGTAGGAGTATCTAAATCATACCATTATTAAAAATCCAATGAAGTCTGCGATAGGTAGTTGATATACAGTCTATGCTTAATGCGCTCATGCTTAGCACTTTATTACATAAATGTTATAAATGCTTACAAAATTATTGTAAGTAATTTTGCAATAAATTTTGATTATGCTTAGCAATAGTTAAATCATAATTAAATGTTCCGATGTCATTTTAAAATTTATTAAAATGAACAGATTCACGTTTATAAGAGAGGCCCTCTAACGCCTAAATTCCATCTTCTCCAAATTTTAATTTAAATGACTGAAATTTATTTGTTGCTGTTGTTGTTGATGAAAACTTTTGAATACATTTTCTTTGAAAGTGAGTTGAAGGTAAATGAGAGATTTTATAGTAATTCTTTGTTTTTAAAAATATGGATTCAAATAAAACCCAGTAAAAGTAAACGAAAATGAATTTAAGTGCTAAAAATGGGATTAAAACATAAAATATAAAAAAAAAAACAGTTAGAGAAATTACACGATTGGATTATGTCAGCCAAACAAAACATTGCTCCAACGATTTTAAACCCTTTTTTGGCACTTTAATCTCTTTTAATCCACTGTTCAACTTAAAATGATTAAAAATTATTGAAATTTTCACCAACAAATATATTTCAATTATTTAAATCAAAATCTGTATGAAGCAGAATTTATATGTTAAGGGTTATTTGAATGCAAAATTTGAAAAAACTAAACACATTGCTAAATTATAATCAAATGCCCGTAACACTGACATCTTCCATTTTAAATAAATTTATTGTTAAATGCAATTGCACTATTTATTGTCTGTTTGTTTTATAAACAAACAAGATTGGTTCCAGTCCACATTGTTTTAATTGTCTAATTGCTTGATTAGACACTGACTAACAGAATAACAAACGAAGGAAATGTTGGCACTAACCTGCTACCACTAAAAGCATTATGATACTACAAAATGTCAATGCAATATACATATATAGAGGTTTCTATGTAATTCAGAAAATATTAATTGATTTTTTCCAAGAATCATTGTAGATGTATATTCTTCGTTTTGGGTTGAATAGGTATGATAAAAAAATTACATCAATTAATTAAAGATTTTCAATAACATTTTCATCAAAGAGTTAATTAAAAATAATTTCTTACGCTAATGGGTAAACGAGTAAAATACTATAATTGTAGCTCCCAGTAAATAAGTCAAATAGAGAACAATGATTTCTATTTAAGTAAAATCTCTTTTCTCATAAGCGAACTTTCAAATCATCCATCCGTTGTTTTATTCTCCGACGCATTTCTTTGTATCTGAAATTTTAAAACATTTTATTAGTAATTTAAATATAGCCTTCAATAAAAGTGGCAAAGAAGTCTTACTTTTCTTTCACAAGAAGCATTTGTCGTTCTTCTTCAAAATGATACCGTTGAAGAATATTTTGACATTCAGGTAAAGACAAATTCAGAAATTGTGCAACATCAGAGCTTATCTCTGGTGTAGATAGCTTGTCTACAAGAAACAGGCGTGCTACATTTTCGTGAGGCCCCAAAATAACTCGAACTTCAAGTGGATATTCATCATCTCGTAGTCTTCTTTGTTCTGAATGACGAAAAAAAAATTAATGTGTTGTAATTTTGTAGTTTTGCTTTTAATATTGTTTTTTACTTTCTTTAGTTTGGATTTATTTCTATTAAAATAAAATAAGAAATTTCAGTTTTAACTGAATTGAATTACCTCCATTGTCATGAATGACAAAAAGAGCAAAATTTGAAGGTTTAGCATCAACTTTGTATTTGTCCAGCATTAAATTAATCACTTCTTGAGTACTAACGAGGCTAGTTACCCAAACAGACATTTGTGAACCATGAGGTGGAGTAAAGAAGCTTGTTTCTCGATTATAAAAATGCCCATTAATAGAGCAACGTCTTCTTAAGCGACTTCGAGATTGACGCCTGGCACCTGGTCTGCGTCGAATAGCAGTTGAGCCTTGCTTTCGGCGTAGAATTACTCCATCCAACTGCAATTAATTTTTGGTTACTATGTATTCTATAATTATAAATTATAAACTTTATTGAATGAATAAGCTTAAAGAACCTCTAATCCACTATCTGTTGACATAGTTGATATAGTCATGTTGTCATCGTCACGAAAATGCAAAGAATTCACAGAATCTGAATCACTATCAGTTCGTTGTCTTTGCAAACAATCTGGTCCTGACATTGAACGATTTAAACCTTTTTCAATCCAGCTTATGTCACTACTGAGTGAACGATTGCTTTGATTTTTATCTAAACTGTCAATATATTCAGCCCTGCGTAAAGCTCCATTCCTATTTTGTGTTTCTTGATAATTCGGAGTATCAGTGCTAGAAGAGCTGCCGATACTATGCGTTGGTGTACTATTGACACTACTATTCTTGGTTCTACTACTTTCCTCTCTGGGGCTACTTGGTTCTGAAGCAACAAGGTTTGAACTTGTTGAAGTCGGTGAAGTATCACTACTGGAATGAGAACTACCTGATTGTAGGATTCTGGGCACATTCTGGTTTCCATCTACTTTTTTAGATTCTCCTTGAATATTTTTCAATTCATTCCACTCCATATTTTTGACATCAAGCTTCATTGATAAAGTTAAACTTTTAATATGATCAGGTGACGTGGGACTTGAATTTGGCTCACTTTCTAGTTGACTGTCAGTTGGTGACAAATCTTTTGGAGTTTCAACTTTGTTTTCATTTTCACTATTATCAGTAACGCTTCGTCGACATGAATTTCTATGTCGAGCAGTGACAACTGTTCGTTGGTCGTCATCTTCTTTTAAGTGAATAACTCCTCGCACACCCCAATATATTCTTAAAGCACCTTCTAAGATCAATCGCCCGTTTACCTGATGCACAAATATATGTATGATGTAATAAAACATAAGATAAAATAATTTTATGATTCATTGTCTTATTACCTCTCGACTTCTAATTCCACCACTTTTTCCTTCATAATACTGGTTAAAAAGTTTCAACCTGGACTCCAAGTGAGATCTAAAATAAAATACAATTAGCAATTTCCTATAAATATCTTTGTTTTGGTTATAGTTAATATTACCTGGGCAATGTAGTACGCGATTCTTTTTTTCCAAAACTAGTGTGCGATTCTACACGAGTACCATGACCAAAGAGTTGAGGACCAAAAAGAGCTCCGTAGCATGGAACATGGCAATATGGGACTCCCTTATGCTACACATAACGAATTAAATGTTTACAATCAAAGAAAACATTTTTGAATAATCATAAATATTCTACTTGTAATCTTTAGTACACAATTAAATGTATCACCTCTGCATGCTGTCCAGGATTTAGACGTTTCCCACATTCTTCGCACCGTAAACATTCAGGATGCCAATCGTACCCTAAAGATTGTTTTCGCTCCGCTGAAAAACAAAAGGATAGGATTTACATTATCTTGTTTTAACAATAAGATGCTAAATATACTGCAAATTGGAGCATGTAATTGACAAATCTCATATTCATACATGTAAATATACACATATCTTTTAGAAAATATCAAGTTTTATACGGCAGACTTGGAAAATTAAATTCATTACATCGGTTTTACATTTTTTGAAACTCACCAAAATAAACGGGCTTTCCGCATTTGTGACACTTCCACATGACAAGTTTTGTTAGCACCAAAGATATTCGTTTCTTAAATTAGAAGCAAAACGATGAAACATTTTATTTATTTACAAAAACCGTAATACGATTACGGTTCTGTATGGAAAGATTTGAGGATAGCTTTTATTAATTTTTTGCGTATTCAGAAGATCCACAATGCAAGCCCCCCGCCCCGCCTTTAAAACATTCAAGGAAAAACGTTCGGAAACATCATGACAAGTCCGGTCAAAGTACACAACTCTTTTCAGCGACCTTGGATAGATGGCGCTATTTAATGCGCAATTTGCACTTTTAAATACATATATCGTAAATAAAACTGATGTGTTCGTATATAGGCATACCAAAATATCGCATTATTAAATCTGATATCTCTATTATTATGCAATATAATATAATATAATAATAATAACAACAACAACAATAATAATAATAATAATATAAATAATTATAATATTTAAAAAAATGTATTTTTTATGAAATGTCTACATATAATAATAATTTTGTGCAATTGTGCGGCTTCTTAAACTTTTAAACTATTTATAAAATAAATGATACTTTTTTATCCTGCTATAGACAAAATATACTTATATGTATAGAAATTTATCTTCTTTTTTCAACGGATAATAATGTGGAGATCCAGATACATACATACATATATATATAGTAGAATGCCGCATTCAGTAATAATGATGATAATTTTATTGCGCAAGCGCGATAAACATTGCAACCAAATTAAAAACGTCTATGAACATAAAAATATAGTAATAAATTATAGATATATATATACATTCAGCTGTTTTTAACGTAGGAAATGTATAATTTCAAATATTCAATAATTGGTTTTACAAATAGTACTATATACAATTTATTAGCAAACATAATGATAAAGATAATAATAACATTAAAAAAAAAAAGAAGATATTCTTGATAAACTGTAGCATATTACTCGCAGTGTATATATATTTTTGAATTTAATGGATTCGATAAAAAGCTGTATAGTATTATATATAAAGGGCGGATATACTCATTTACTCAATTAATTTTCTTTTAAAGAGCCGCAGCTTTTGTCGGTTAAAACGAGGTTAACACCGAAGAAATATTTTTAGATTGCAAATTCAGTGCACACTCATTGTCACCATCGATAATACCATTAATAAAAAACTTGGTAGGTTATACGGAGCAATTGTTGTGCATTCGTGAAATTAACGTAATTGCTTCCACTTTTAAATTTTTAAAATGAAATAAAGGTGTTTTTGTTTAGGGAATTTACAGACATTATTATAGAAACCAAAGTTTATCCAAATTCCATATGTCTTTGTAAAGAATCAAGTATTATTAATTTATAGAGGGAAATGATTTATGAGAAACGTACATTTTGTTTTTATAATTTAAGATTTTTTTCAATAATAGAAATAACCATATATGAATAGACATCTGCTGTGCATGAAATTAAGGGGTAATATATATTATTATTATTTGATTTTATTACTTACTTCTGTACTATATTGAAAATTGTTTTTAACTGGTAATTAATATACCTTTGTGGGGGCAGAATCAAGGGTCATTTTTAATAAATTTTTTTTACATGTAAATATAATAAGTCTTCAAGTAAATAAGAAAATTGTTTTGTAATCATATTGAAACGAAATGTCGCGCAGTGTCTAATGAAACAAAGCGCCGCTTTTCCCAAACGCACCTAAAATTCGCTAAAATGCTTTATTATCGCTGTAAAGAAGACAGACACATCGCCAAAAACTGCAAAGAACTAGATATTTAACACAGACCGAAAATACAAATAATAACAAAGACGACAATAAAGATAAAATAGAGGGAGTACAATACGCAAAGAAAGTGTCATGTTCGACGAAGAATACGCTACAGGAACAACTATATAGGAAACAGAAAATTGATCAAAATTACTATAGACACGATAAAATTAATTTTATCGCTGTTCGCCCAATACCACCTCGTGGTTCCTCAAAAAACAAACAGCCATTTAGGTTTAGAGGTTGCAGTAAGTCGAGGCACAAATCAGAAAATAGGGCCACCACGATTAAAAAGAAACAAAAAATGAAAAGCCGTTCCGATCAAAAACCTGTACTATATATAGAAGAACCAAACAAATTACTAAGCTGCAATCGACTAAAAACCCTTCTATAGAAAGAACAAAAGTAATATGCGTAAAGTTCGGATCGTACAAGTTGAATTTTCGACAACAATTTTTTTTATCTGTGGTTTTAAAAATCTCGTAATAATATCCCTGGTAGAAAATTTAACGTGGCCTTGCCATGGCCACGTCTTCAGAAGCCTGGCGCTCGCGAGGCCAGGTCAATCTTTGTACCAAAGTACCTCCATGTCAATCACATATTCGCTATATACGCAATACATCGTATGCTCGAAAATTCGAAAATTCATCGAAAAAATTTTTTTTTTCAAATTTTCGTTCAACTTGAACGATCCGAACTTGAGGAACATCAACAGTAACAGCTGCCGCAGAAGAAATAGCTAGAAAAAAATTATGTACATTAATACAATGAAGATTTAATTATCATTTTCTTCGAAGGTGTCAAAAAAGAACAAAACCACAACACAAACGGTTATTCAACTTGATTCTGAAAGTGAACATTCTACACAAGCGCAGTCAAGCCTCCTGTACACCAAAACTTAAAATATATTACAAACGGAACATAACATGAAATATATCATCTAAATATCGATATATGAATACGACCACTAACACCAATCTGCGAATACTATTCTGGAACGCTATATATATAGAAGCGTAAACAACAAGAAAGAAGAAATTTCTTTAATTTAGCCTGAACTGGACATATTCGTATGTATGGAATATTATACTGGTTATCATGCGGCACACTCTAGGGTAAACACATCATGTCAGCGGCTTCAAGGCTGTCAGAAAGGATTAACTATTAACTAATCTAGCAATATTGACTTAATTTTTACAACAGCGAACTTAGATGATAAAATAAACGTTGAAACTACAGACGGCACCTGGTTTATAAATTGTTTATATTTTGGCCTCTCTTATGAAATCCGTGTAAAGAGCAAATAGCTCAATAAGTTTAATGATTATTGTTGTCAGTCGTCATCCGCAAATTACGTAATGTTATTTAGCTTTGCGGAAGAATATATATTCGTACAATATTTTTATTTATTTTTTATTCTAAATAAAAACTTAACATATTAGTTAATAAATAATAATAAATAAATAAATATTACCTGCTTTTTTGGTGATAAGTTCTGTGTGGGTGTTTTGAAACTAGTAAAAAGTTGTATATTGGAAATTATGTATTTACCTACCTTTAATAAAAAATCGTCTAAACAATAAATGGCTAACTGCTGATCATGTTTTTAGTAACAATTATATTATATCTCAGAAAGTGGACAAGTATAGAATGAGCAAAAAATAAGATTCTAATGAGACCCTATCGGAAACGGTAACCGCTAAACGACCGCAAAACGACCACAAAAAAACCGGTCTAAATCGGTCCAGAAAGCAACCAATATTAAGTAAAAACAACGGAATAAATACCGAATTAATTAATACTCAGTATAAGTGTTTTCCGAAGAATCATAATCTATTTGAAAATTTTTTCTGAAGAGGGTCCACACCGGGACCGAAACGTCATATTTTTTGGTTTATAGTAAGTTTTTATTAGCAAATTTTTTATGAATAAATACCGGTGTCGAAAATCCACTCGGTATTTTTTTTCGAAATTAAACCACAATAAGACCCGAAAAATACCGATATTTATGAAGTTTACTGCGGTTATTTTTTGATAATAAACCGCAAAGCAATCAAGAAAATACCGCGTTTTTCCCCTATTAAACCGCGAAACAACCAAGAAAATACCGATACACGAGCAACTCTGTTGGATCGACGTCGATACTTTTCCGGTTTTTTTAACCCAATTTTGGTTGTTTTCGGGACCGCTTTAGACCGTTTTTTTTTTTTTTTTTTTTTTTTTTTGTGGTTTTTTTTTTTTTTCTGCTTTCTTTTTTCGCGGTTTTTTCTATTTTTCGCTTTTTTTTTTTGTTCTATACAAACCTTTGTTTCCAAAACCTGACGAATTGGTATCTTAAGTGATAGATTTGGTTTGATAAAGAAGCACACACGGTTTTACGATTGGACAGAATGCATTTATTTATCTTTTAGGAGTAATAGAGTAAAGTAGATCAATGCAATGTTATGAGGAGTATGAGTGTAGTAATCGTCATGTGAGTTGCTAGGAACGAGTATGTATACTCACAACACCGAAGAGCTCAGCTGCTCATTTATTTATTTAATTTCATTTATTTTGCACGACACTGATATACGTTAAACGTTACGAGACAATAACAACAGTCGTCGACTCACATTTATCGACGTCGTCATTGCGTTTTTTAGGCGTTGGATTGTTGCGTGGTTTATTTTAAACATTATAAACATCAAAGTCGAATCGAGGAATTGCGTTGAACCTGGATACAATTGTTGTTTATTTTTTGTCGCAACTATCTTTTTGCATGATTTTATCAGGGAACAATGTCATAACACATTCGAAAAAGTATCATTCAGCAGCAAACACATTTGAAATGAAGTGATGATATATTTTTATTGGGAAAACAAAAAATCTTCAGTGGTTGTTAAGTCTCTGTCGTGCAGTAGTAGTGGATTAATCACGACGACAGTCGTTGTTCATAATCATTGCTGGTTGTGTTTTTAACTGCGCATGCATCCTCAATAATTCTCACATATCTCGTAAAAAGAAATGCAACTATACACGGGTATTAATTTGGCTTTAAACATTTACTATACTGATTTGCATAAGGACATCGAAAACGCTCTAGATTTAAAAAAACACGCAATGCATGTGCTTTAGCACTCTTAATCGGGGCAAATGACAGTTTAGGAGAAGTATTTTTTTTAATCGTGTATCCTATTGACTCGGCTGGCGATTTGACAGATGCACGAAACTCGGTAATTCGAGAGAATGTTTCAATAATAGTTTTGTTTAGCGTAAACCATATTCATAGTTTTCCAGTTAAAAAGACTTTTTAGAGAAGGGTTTATTGCTGTTTACCACTTTATAGCGAATTGTGAGCATTCAACTGAATAGGTCAACTCGCCATCCGACTGAAAATTATAAATTCATTACGATTTATCAGCGCCGATCTTCGACGTGACGCGGGCTCGGTTTATCACAATCTGACGCTGTTGCGCCTTACAAAAAATACAATACACATACCCGCGACGACATCTTAAATCCCGCGCCTCAAAGCATACCTTCAATGCCTCGATTTCCCTCATTACTTACAAATACAACCTAAGTTCGTAGATGAAAAATAAAAATTTCAAAGTCGCAGACATCTCATTTAGATCCGTAAGTTTTACAAATTCGTTGGAATATATAATTAAGATACGTCCCTGGGTAAGTCCCTGGGATTTTGTAAAATTTACACAACCGTTTCGACGGTACTGGACTGATCTTGCAAAACCCCCCCTAACCCGTACGATTAACAAATAGATTTAAATTTGAAAATGTTGCCAAGATCACGTTTAAGATCCTGCAGACTTATCAAATTTCGTGTACACATATACAACAGTGAATTAAAACTTGAGCTTGTCGAATTTCCGATAAAGGCTACCGCACGAGAGTTTTCTTTTTCCTATCGGGACTCGCGACAATCACATTCGCGTCGTCTTCGTTGCTTATACCTTCGTCAATATATGCGATTGCACCTTGTTCGCTGTAAAATTCGATAAATTGACCGAAGAATGTCGTGCGTATTGACTGAAGCAATTTCCCTCACTAGAGAGCAATTGTTCGGGTATAACAATCAAGTGTTACAAATGTATGAATTAAAATAAAATCCCTTGGCACAAGAAGGTTCGCTTATTAAAAATCACGTCAAGTCGGAGTGCTTTTATCTTTATCTCGTCGAATGAATGAAATAAGATCTATTCTTCGGCATTTTACATGTGTATCGGGTATACTTTCTTCTGGCGTTTGTTATTGGCTTGTTTACGTAGTACTAAGCGCACTCGCGACATATTTAAAATTTGTTCTTGAGCGGCGATTTTACAAATTATTTACGTCGTTGCGTGCCTCGCTCACGATCGCTATTCGCGGGCGAATTCGGCAATTCGCGACGCCAATTCGTCGGAGTTGCAATCGGCAAAAGGCAGAGGTTCTATATATTTGTATTGTTCGCCTAAAATTCGATGTGCTCGTCCTCAACAATATAACAATTGAATATGAATTAGAAAAATAACATTATATCATAGACAACAATCGATTACACAATATTTATGTATATTATGTACCGGCAATAATATATAATAGCATATTCATCTATTATGTATATAGTACTTCATTAAAATTTCAAACCATCCATGTCGCGAGGTGTCGAGGTTTCGTCGATTCGTTTGCGGGAGTTTCGCAGAAGGTGGTCAATCTTTAATTACGCAGGCGTGGCTATCATTTCTAAAATCATCTCAGGTAATCAATTGTATAGTGCGGCATTCTGTATGTCGGAAGATTGTCTGCAGTTTGAACGACTGTATACTCTTACATTTTCGTCGTCGATTGCAAAAATATCAAATTTTTATTAGACTCTCGACGAGCTTAGTGTATGAAGATGGCAGAAAACACAATGGATGCAGTTGGCGACGAACCTCGGCACTTTGCGCCAAATGATTGTTCACGAGTGGACAGATCTGATACTTAACGTCGATGCACGAAAAGTGTATATGTGGTACATATTCATTATACACCGGTAGCCCCGTTTGTCTCGTTCGCAATTATCTCGGCACACGATACAAATTGTTCACCTAAACACGTACTATCTATGGGATTAAAGTCTAAATATTTTTACGATTTGTACGACAGACATCGACATTCATTTATGTATATAATATATATATATATATATATAATATATGTATGTATATTCAATATTATATTTATATATTACAGTTGGATTGCTCATTGTCAATTTATCAATTATCACATTTAGTACAACTTGAAAAATATTTCTAACATTCACGTCAAAAGTATTGCAGCGTGCGAGACGCGGGGAAGAATAATGAAGAGCAAGAGCTCGCATCACATCTCACGGACGTCACTTGATTTTTCTTTGTTTTTTTTTTTTTTTTTTATATGTCTTTTACATTTTTTACGTTCGAACGCTGCAATTTGACTCGTAACAGATTACTGCACGTATAATATATATTTTCTCACATTTGCGTATGCATTGACATGCATACGTAAATATATGTAATAGAGGTACGATAAACGACGATATTACGGTCACAAAGTTTATCCTTAATTTTTGTTCCGTTTTCATTGGCAGAGTGATTGCAAAATCGTTTTTCAATTAATTCCGTAAACTTTACGCCTGTGTCGCTTATTTTGTTTTCTTAATCATTATGTGTTTATAATTATACTCGAACGAAATGGACGACGATCAGTCATGCTTATTTTTCAATGGACGTAAAAGTGGTGACTTTTATTGTTTTCCTCTGTTTTCACTTGAATGAAAGATCATGCCGTTCCAGTAAAATGTCGTTAGAGTACTTGCACTTTGGTTTGTTTTATTCATTACTTATATCTTGGTCGTTCGAAACGCAGTGAGAATCATATATCGTAACAGTAACAATTGTTTTTCTTTTCCGCAGTATTATATTGCAGGCTCGTGTATAGAAAAGAATTCGAATAGCGCTGAATTATTTGGCAATTATCGGCTCAGTTTTTACTTCATTAATAGGGAGGATAGGACAGAAGATTGTTCAAGTAAAAGGCCGTTGGAACGTTTGTTGCAGAATATGTGCGATTAACATATTGAGAAATTTTCCGAATGCTTTCATTGTTTGAAGGACCCATTTTTAAACTATCGTCATTCGCGAATGCATACGATAATTCAACGGCTCTTACAGCAATTTTGTTTTCTACATTTTGCAACCGCGCTGCGCTCGCACGAGATGATCAAACACGAAGAGTCAGAATTGAGCGTTTATACACAGACACGGAGTTTAATTTTATTTTACGTAATTTTTTTTGGGGTTTCATTTTGTTTAAGGATAGTAGACACCGAAAAACACCGAGACTTGAGGAGACTGAAATAGAGGTGAGAAAGAGAAAGTTGGGATGCGAATGATCGCGCGTTCGCTATAGTATTTTTTTTTCCTTTGCAATACTTATTTATTTATTTATTTGTTTATTTTTCTTTTTTTTTTCCTTTCATTTCATTTCTTTATCTAAAACGTTGCTACGGTTTAATCGTCACTTAAGTAGTGTCGCCCCGCGTAAGGACGGACGGACCGACGGCCACCCACCGAGGATTGGACAAACTCTTATTGCGAGACGTCTTAAATTTCGAAACCGCCCTTTTATCTCAACCGCCACAATCCCTCCCCGAATTTATTCGCGTTATTATTTCACTCAAGAGAGACCTTGACGACCCGCGAATTACCAAGACGTATTGTATATTTCGACGAAACGATCGAAAGCAACGTTGAAAACTCATTTAGTATCGTGATTGAAAAATTTGTACTTATTGGCACAAGATTCCATTGAAAATTATCCATCGTTGCATCGGTTCAGTGCTTGAGTACATAGTAGACGTCTTAATACTTACTGCTTTTATTTATAAATAAACGATCCTGAGATAACGTCAACGAGAATCTTTAAAAGGTACTTTAAGGATCTTATATAAAGTAGGGTCGTTACCCCGAGGACACTACACGCGGCATTAAACGCGCATTTCTTAAAGTCTTCACGAATCTGTACGCTCTCTCTTTATACGTATATAGGGGGATGGATACTTGTATATATATGTATATATGTATATGGCCACAGTTCGTTCTTCAGCGCAGTGGTAGTCTTCTTCTTCTTTGTTTCTTGCCGCGTGTCTCTAAAACGTACTTTTCAGTTTCGCAACGACAAGGAGAGAGAAGACGACTCGAGAAATCAGCGTTCGGTGTCGCGCGAGTGCCGGATCGGGAACGGTTCTACTTTATAAGGCTCTTAAAAACTTCGACAAGGTCCACTTTTGCGCCAAACGAGCCAGTGAGACATATATCACAAGGCTCTTTCATCGTCGTCTTTTATCAGCAAGATGCCTAAATACACTTAATTAGCGCAATGGCCAGATCTTTGGAACATTGATAAACCAGTTAAAAACATTGTATACGCACCTATCTACCTATACATAGTATATAGATATAATGTTTGTATAATGTCTGCAATCGCCATCATACTCGTCAATGCGTTTAATTACATGTATACGGTTACGCTAAGTAATTATCAATTATTTCTTACGCGTATATCACATCTGATCGTTCAGTCAATATAGGAAGACCCTCGCCTCGCCTCGCCTTCGCCTCCACCTACGCGCGATCTGCTTCCTCGACTTTTCTTACATAACGTACCTTAATACCCGCTTCCCCATATTTCGTGGTTCTTTGCATTTTTTTGTTTTGTTTTTCTTTGTTTTTCTTTGTTTTTATCATTAATTCGCGTCACCTAATACAGGACTCGCAGTATTTTCATTCGCCCCTCATCACGATACCGGACCCTCGCGTTTTTAGTGCCATCCACTTAGTTCACATATACCTCGCGCTACACATTAACCTCGTCGACTAATATCTAGACAGAGAGAATTATATCGTATTTTCGTAATATTTTTGTTTTTTTTTTGGTAAAAACTTGAAATCACCACTGAATACCAATATAATACACTTATTATATATGCGCACTTATATAGTACAAATATAGGAACATTCATTAAATATATCTTTATGTATAATATAATGTTATCGTCATATAATATTAGAATTCTTTATCATGTATACGTAATAATATATATATATATATTTATATATATTTATATATATTTATATTTGCGTATTTTTATGTTACTTGGTGTTGTATATAAGTAGCTATAAGTTTAAACGTTGTTTAAAATGCCCTGGTGTTCCGTGACGTCCAGCCTTTGCAGGTAAAAAGCATTACTTTAAAACAAGGCATTCCATTTGCGCGACAAAAGATCACATTTACACTTACTACGTCCAGTCTATCATTTACTTTATAAATTGCTCGCAGGTAATTTACGGCAGACATGTTTCCAATCCAATTGTATGTGTTCATTTATTTGGTAAACGATAATCATAATTAATTTGAGCGAAATGTCACAGCAAAATTCAACGCCGCTGATTACTAATTGTTGTTTAAGAAATAAAAATTTCGAGCATATTACATCCTCTGCTGTTTCTAAAAACTCATATTAAAAGTACTATTTTCACGCTCTCTATTTCTTTTTTCCCTTCAAAACTATTTTCAGCGAACAAACTGGAGAAAATTGTATCATCACAGAAATGGAGCGAACGACGATCTATCAAAATATTTTTACTCAAATTGAAACATGTGTTTTTATGTCAAAATAAAAATAAATGAATTCCTCGTTACTTTTTTTTTTACCCGTAACAATCATAAAAAGGATTTGATTGATAACAGAATGTACTTTACCAAAACCAAGTAAAATACTGGACTACACAAGTTGTTTCAATATTTCATTACTGCGATCAGTAGAGCTTTGATTTCAGGAGTGTAATTTCTGATGCTTAAAGGATAATCGCATCTTCTTTGCCCCCCAGATCGTACCGATACAACACAATATGCATATATACTGTTTTCAGTTTTTTCTATGAACATTTTTAAAGAATACTGAAAAATATTTGATGAATGTCTTACGAATATATTGTATTGTTATATATTGTTTTATGTTTCTAGTTCTTTCAATAATAAAGCAGTATTATTACGAAAAATAAATTATCCGAATTTAAAAATAATAAACATAAATCAATTAATCATTTTTTTCTCTCTTTACCGAAACTTGGAAAAAATTCTGTGTTATATATATTTTGTAGTAAGTTTTGCAAGGAAACATGAAGGCGAAAACTGTATTACTAAGTAGAGTCTCCATTTAATAATTTCAATGTTTACTTAAATACAGCCATTTAACTAAAAAATCATTATAATGAATAAATTCATTACCAAAAGCTACGACACATCACAGTGATCCGTGTCGTGGTAAGTGACATGTGAGTTTTATAAAATCCATTAAAATGTGAACAATTCGTCAAAATATCATACGTTTACAAATTTACGTGAATGTAATTAAAGAATGCTTCGCAACCATTTGCACATTAAAACCAGCTGGTCATCACGGAATCGTGTAGCTTATGCTGAAAGTCACAAAAAGGCGAACGAAATCTGGTATACCGTTTGCCACCGAACAGTCTTAATTTCGGTGGATTACTAGATACCCATTATTCGCCAACATCGCGTATGCAAAGATAGATTCCGTCGTACGCGAATATCTTTGCCGTTAATTCGCTCATCGTTTCGTGACTTTGTTTTCGTTGCAATTTCATTATTTTATTTCCTACTTATATATCGTAACGATACGGTGCACGTATATGAACCATATCCTGAGTCTATTCTTTATTCTCCGCTGGCTTCGTTTTAATACCGATATCCGATCTTGTATAAGCCTATATTTAAGAATATCCGAGTTCGTGACCGATTGCGGCTCCGAGTCGGCCCCTAAAAATGGAGGGAAATAAGGACGCCGACGATTTATTCCTGTTTTCGCTTTTGGCACGGAGGTTAAACGAACTTACTTTCGTTATCGTTCTTTTTTTGTTCTACCGGTATAACGCCCGGATTTTATCTGCGAGTGTGACTCTACTCATTTAATTAGCACCTTCGTCGTTCAACTTTGTTAACTACTTTAACGATATCGACGCAAAGGATATAAAAAGGCATTTTCCAAACGACAAATTATTCATTGCCCATTGCCTGAAAATATCCAGATAAATATAACTGGTGACTTTTTCTTCTTTTCTTTTCTTTTCTTTTTTCTTTTCTTCTTCCTTCCCTTGTTCTTGTAGAACATGAATCGAATACAGTACCTTCATAAAACTTATTTAATTACTTGTCCATGTCTGCGAATGCTGGGTGTTCATTCACATTAATACGCAGCACATATGCGGTCGAATATTAAATTGCGACTTTTTATATAATATTACCTTTGCGTCGACGAATTGGCAAAACTCGCGGCTTACATTTATACATATACTGGGTAGTGATGACGGAAATAGCTAGTAAGGGATCTCATAGACCGAGCATTGTATAGACGTTTTTAGTCGCGAGCAGTTACAGCTTCGCTTCACCTCGAATTATTATCGATGATAAGTTTCTAGTCTATAGAAAGTAACTTGGCGTGGACGAATAGGAAGAACGAAGAAATGTAATATGAAGTTATTGCTGTTGGCGTCAATTGCCAGTTCTTCGAATTCGAAGGCATGTAAACGCACTTTGCGGAAGTAAAATATCGATTAATCGATGGGCTGGTTTTCGAGACAGTATGGTTTCGCACGTTAGATGCGTAAATAACAACAATAACAAAAATATATAACTCTTGTAAGAAAAATAATGTTTGACTAAAGTTGATTAAAATTAATTAATAGGTAATGATTAGAACGATGAGAAATTAAACTATATAACTGAAGGGTACGAGTGGCTTGTAGTTCTATTTTTTTTTTTTTTTTTTTTTTAAATAAAAGACAACTGAATGATTATCAAAACTGATGCTAAACATTTTTGTTTACAATACATCTATATTTCATCAATAAATTCTGTGCTTCTTTTTGTATGGGAATTAAAGTCAAATAGGATCATACGTATATATTCCTATTGGTAGTGAAAAAAGTATTGGAGAATTTATCAAAAATTTGTTTCAACTGTAGAGCCACAAACCACAGTGCATCCTTATAAATTGTCAATTAAAAATACGGCGAGTAGCTCGCAAATTATTAATTGTAAAAACCGTTAAGGGATAACTTTACGAAATTAACAGTATCCATATACAACTGCCAACAATACTTAGAATATTCCTTAACGAGGGGTTAAGGAAATCTGAACAAAAAGGAAAAGAAGAAGAAGAAGAAGAAATAACACAGGATGATACCCTTCGTGGAAAGCGAATTTTCATTCAAATCCGCTTTAGCCATCAAGACGAGCTTTTCAGAAGATTAACAAACTTTCGCGAAGTTCAAAGTTTAGAGCTCGAAGTTTCATGGCTGTACTTTCTCCTTTCGTTCGGAAACTTGTGTTTGCACATGGAAAATCGCACTCGTTATCGCACCCATAATCCTCGACTATTGCTTAGGCCGACTCAATTGCGTTTTTCGCGAATGCATTCGGAGCATCACATAACGAAAAGTAGCGGTAGACGAGAATGAAAAAAAAAGTAGCTTAGACGTGTAACATTCGGCTCGCATCGCGCCACGCTATCGATCTCTTTGGTTTATTTAATCCTTATCACATGTTACTCTCACTAGGATGAAATAGCGTTTTCGCCACGTTGTGCTCGAATCGTGCGTTCTCCTCGTTTCGTCTTTTGCTTCCCTACCTTTCTTCGTTTGTCATAATTGACGCTTCTCGATTGACGTATAGTTGACTGATTCGAGATTCGTAACTGAACATTGAGAGTGGAAAATATCGGGATTCCCAACCTGTCTGGTAAGATCGTGCTTTCAACAAAACCGTTCGATCACTCGTATATAAGAACGTCAACTATTGTCATTTTATAATTTAATTAAACTCGGCAAAACACAATGGCAACTGTTGTGGGAGGTACGAATTACGTCAAATATCAAACCACTTACAAGGTGTTCAGTTACGTGAATTAAAAATTGCCGCAAACAGCGATCATAGTGGATAAGAAAGCATAAAACTGGCGGCACGACGATAATTCTAAAGTGCTCATCGTCGATCATGTAGGTACACTTGCACATGACGCTCCTTCAAAAATTCTACAAGAACAAGAACTTGGCAAATTACTAACTCGAATTGTGAACCGGTATATACTGCGGTTAAATACTGTATGGCCAAACCTGCAACAGTGCTTATACTCACTTTCGAATGCAACTTTAAGAATTCATCGTGTCGTTAAAGTTTTACCCCATAATCCTAAAGGTTTCGAAACGGACTGATGAGTGTAAGTCCGTGTAAGCAAACAATCGTGCGTTACTTTGGAAGCAATTAATGCCTCGGTAACGATAAACTGCAAAGACACGGAAATATCTGATATCAATCAGATATCCGATGGTGCAAATGAACAAGTAGGCATCGCAAATTTGAGCAAAACGGAAGGGATCGTTAATGTGGATTCAGGAAGGAAGAGATCATCGGTTAAAGTGCTCTTCTAGGCGTCGAAGCACAGAAGGGCCTGTCGATCTTTATCCTCATCTCCATCCTAATTCTCAACATTCACGAGGAGGAAAGTTGTACGATTAGCGGATTAACGCTGGTGTATGTGCGTTGTAAGGTGCTTCGACAGGTAATCTGCTCTTGCGAAGCACTTGCCGCACATCTCGCAATGATAGGGCCGTTCTCCGGTGTGGATCCGCAGATGCCTCGTCAGATCGCTCTTCCCTCCGAAGGCACGCCCGCAAAATAGGCAGACGAAGGGTCTTTCGCCCGTGTGCTTTCTCACGTGCAATTTCAAATTTTCTTTCGACCTGACGCATTTTCCGCAGAAGGGGCAGGCGAAGCGACGTTCTCGCCTTTCGGCGTCGTGGTTTCTGGCCACTTCCAGAGTAGTGGTTTCCGTAGGCTCGCATCTTTCGTCGTCCATGGGACTATCGTCCACTTCGCCCGCGTCGCTATTTGCCCCGTTGTTCCCGACATTCCCGGGCACCGCGTCTACTGCTTGAATTTCGGCGGATTCGGCGTTCTCTTGGACGCTCGTCGTTTCGGAAATCTCCTCGCGAGCGCCATCGGAGCCAGCGCGATCTTCGATGTCTACGGGGCTGGCGTCGCCCGCACTTCCGGTTTCCCCCTGAATAGGTTCGCCGGTGCTGGACACCTGGTCGCTCCTTTCGTTTTGCGATTGGCCCTCGGGGACGCGCTGCAACCGCTCGAGAGCGTGATTCAACCTGTGCTTCTTAAAGGACTTAAGATACCTGAATTGCATGCCGCAAACGTCGCAAGTAAAGAGCTTGTCGGCTGGAAGTCGAGCGCGATGATTCTGTTCTCGGTGTTTAACGTAGGCCGATCGGTAACGGTAGCGCTGCCCGCATTGCTCGCACGTAAAGGGTTTGTCGTCGTTCGGTTGCCCGGCGTGCTGGAGGAGGGCATGACGTTCAAGCAACCAAGTGGAAGGAAAAGTAGCCAGGCACACGCCGCAGCGACGCGCGAGACTCGCTAGTCCAGGAAAACCACCGGTCAGCAACGAATTTTCACTGCCGATGGAGTCGCCGCTGTTTAGGTCCCCGGATGTACGTGAGACCGTTCGTTCCACGAGAGCGTTCCAAGCTGAGGCACGTTCAAGGCCGAGGGCGATTGTGATCTGGGAACAAAAGACAAAAGGATAATCAAAGTACTTAGGATAATTATTCGCGTACATGCGTTTCTAATACTAATGCATCGTTGCATTATTACTGAGTCAGAATAAGTGAGTGGTGTGAAACATTAACATCATTTACAATGCTTTGAATGTCATTCCAGCAGGACTTTTGCCTTATTGTCATTGTGTATATAGTGTACTGTTTCAAGATAACATAGATTTTAACAAGCTACTCTTGTACACGGTAAAATTACGTAAAAAATAGAGAAAAATAGATCCTTTGAGCAGCCGCCGCTCTGTTATATATTATTGATGATAGTCTATTATCTCGTTTATTAATTTGTAAAATGAAAACTAAAGCCTCAATTATGTTATATATACAGGGTGAGGAAAAAGTATGGGAACTCCGGAAAATCTCGGAGGGTTGGTCATAAAAAAATTGTCAAAGTAAGGTTTTATGTAACTTAAAACGAGGAATACAGTGACGAGCTTGGTTTTGACCTTTCTCCTTCAAGGTCGTCTCAAGGTCAAAATTTTTTTTTTAATGGGAATCCATACTTTTCATATCGGCAATCGAAAAAGCGTGAAATTTTACGTTGAAATATGCTTTGAGGTCCAAGGGCGACGTAACCTCTAGAGGTCAAATAAGGTCAAATTATCTTTACGAAATGTCTACAGTGGTATTCCTCTATTCGGGTATGAATTTTCAAAAAATCTAGTCAGAACATTAATTATAACAAAATTCTTCTTTTCCGTATATTTTCCGTACATTAAGTGAAAATTTTTTTCATTTATAAATTATTTCTTGGATTAACGGAATAAAAAATAAAACAATAATATTTGGAAATTATATTTTTCCAATGCCCGCTCGAGAAATACTACTGTGGGGGTTGGTTTCGAAGCCGGGAAGTCACCGATTTCTCGGTCGACCTTACCTGCGACAGAGAAATAATTACTTCTCCCAAGTATAGTGGGATAAGTAAACTTTTCCCGCTACTTAGCGCGTGGGAGAAGTTATTTATCTGTCGCCAGCAATCTCTATCTCGAAATCGTCAACTCTTTTGGAAAAAATATCGTGTGTGACTTTTGTCGCGATACGCTCACTGCCATGATTTGCATCCAATGTAGAATTCTCCATCGAACGATTCTCCCTTCTCAAAAATTTAAAAAGTCGAAAAAGTGCTGGATCATGTGTCTTGTACCAAATAATGTATACTTAATGTTTTGCTCAGTAATTTAAATTAAAAGTAACAAACTTATCCCTGGTAGAAATTGCAGCCATTTATTGGACATTTATTGTCCAATATTTTTGTAAGATGCCTAAGAAATAGATAATGAAATTGGACAATTTATG
>JAPYZR010001444.1:0-33153 GCA_030522945.1 Trichopria nigra
ATCAATAAACAATTAGAAAATAACATGCGATTCAAATCATAATATTAAATGCCGAAAGGAGGCCTGTAACGTTCCGTGACCGTTACAATATATATATATTTATTATAAGAATGGTATATTTAAATCGTGTAAATGTGACGCTATCAAACGTACAGAAATATATTTGAAATTTATGAAAATACCGGAGGCATTCTACTACGAAAGTGTTGGTCAAATTATAACAGATCTATAGTATAATGAATATAGATATACAGATATAATAAATGTATTTTCTGATTTTCTATATGTATGCGAAGTTCTTCTATATTAGATAAAAGCCGTCGTGTTCATTTTTCGAAACGTCAATTCAATCTTAAAGTATAAATTGGCTTATAATACAAATAATGCAAACATATTTTTAACACTGTGGGCGCAAATCTCGATTTCGCGCCCTATACAATATGCTATACAGACGAGTTACGAAACAAGAAGAATATATATCATCAAAACATGACTACTTTCCTGCAAACATTGAAAGTAACAGTTACATAACATTTCGTACTTGTTACGTAACTGTTACATTGTTGCTACGCAATTGTTACGTAATTGTCAAAATTGTGTTTGTTGGGTTTGTACCAGTTAAAAGATACGATTATTGGTTAAATCGAAAAAATATATATCATTATTTATTTTTATTGAAATATCAATGAAAAACTCTATTAGAAAATGACACCAGTTTCTGCCAAATTTTTCTGGTCTCTATGTGTTAAAAGTAATGTCCATATTTTTGCTTAAATTAAATTATATTATAATATTAATTTATTAATATTAATTAATATTAAATCTAATATTAACTGTTAATATTATTAGAGTTAATATTAGGTTTGAGACATCAGAGTTATACCTAATGTTTATGCGATTCAATATTATAAACACTTTGAAAATTTCAATTCATTCAAAATATTTAAACGATATTTTTGAATAGAAAAATAACTACTGTATACAAACTTATAAATATTAAATATAAACACATAATCGAAATCGTTAAATGACAGCTATGATGTGTATTATATTGTACTTGCCACATTTAAAACGTCAAAAGTGAGTCCACAGTTCCTAATAATGGTGAAGTTGTCATAATGTCATAAAGCGTATGCAAGTAATTGGTTTTCTAATTGAGTGATTGCAATATATAATTAATAGATAATTGAACAACTTTTTTTAACAACAGTTTTATAATGTAAGGTTTGGTGGGAGGGTAAGTTTGAAAAGTATATTATAATTTTATATTTTAGGCGAATTAAAAAAAAGTTTTTTCTTATGTGGACCCACAATAGGGCCGAAACGCAAATAACATATGTTATTTATTACATGAACTACAACTATTAAGTAAGAAAAACATATTTTGCAAGTAAGAGGACTTTAAGCAAACGATTAATGACGTATACACAAAATACTCCGAAGTTATTAAAAATACACACACACATATATATACCGATAGGGAAAAATATTTTTCATGTGTTCTTAAAATGATGTTATTGAAGTGACAGGAAATATAAAACAAACTAGGGTCTTCGCCCCACAATAGCCTTCGGGCATAGTCAATATATATACGTGTTTGCTTAAAGTGATTGATGGGCTAACTAATAATGATTTAGTATATATGTATTGGAAGTTAAAATTAATAAAAAAAAATTTAATCTCTCAATACTATCGATTTCTATATATCCGATAACATCATATATATGTCCGAGCGGTCGTTATAAACAATTTATGACGAAATAATGTTGTTTTACGTCTCTAAGATTTATCCGACTATTGTTTAATCATTCGATTGAGAAATATACAAGATATGAATCTCTCCGTCTTTCCTGTGCATAAATACTTTACATTTTGTTATATTTTTGCATTTATATCTTGTTTATAAAATATTGGTAAAAAATTAAGGGTGAATTATATATCGGGTGTCCCGTAACTAACGGATAATATTGCGAGAGCTACTGATTCTTCGCAGAATTGTAAGCAAAAATCTCGGTTAACAATGGAATTACTTTGAGTTGGCCCTTGCGGCCCATTTAGATACATTGCGAAGAGGGGCCAACGACGAACCATTATTGATTTGCCATTAATCCAAGTGATGGCCTCTGGTGGCAGTGTATTTGAACAGACCGTAAGGGCCAACAGAGAACATTTCGGCATAATGAACTCATTGCAATATTACCCGTTAATTGTGGGACACCCTATATAGTCGATAAAGCAATTAATTATAATTTGCATGAATTTGCAGTATATATGTTATTCGTATCATTTTACCAGGCCATTAAAATTAATCGTATACGAATCGTAAAAATAATCAAAAATCATTCAAATTAAATTTAAATTTCGTCTATATATATTATATATAATTAATCCTTTCTGCAAACGATAAATAAAATATTATAAAATAATATAAAAGGACATTATTTAATATTATAAAAGGACGATTATCCCTACATATTGACTTATCATGACTTGTAAAACTCGATAATGATAAGTTCTAATAAAATTGGCGAATCATCAAAATCGATAACAGTTCCTAAATATTTTCGACAATTATAATCGGTAAGTTTAGAAAACACCTACAGTTCTATGTGTATTTTAAAAAACTTAATTACTATGACTATAATTGATAATAACTTATATTGTCTCACTGAATTCATTTTTCACGTTGTATACAATTAACATGACCTTTTTATAAGAAACCAGCAGACACTTTAGATATGCATAAAAACATTTTCATCCAATAAATTAAAAGTAAACCTGCTCTTGAAAAAACAAAAGGGAAACTTTACTTTCAGAGAATATATATATAAGTCGACTCACATAACTTCAATCTCTTTATACTCAACTTTATCGAACCATTATTCATTTATTTATTATTAATTCTAAGAATGTCGAAAATATTTTTTTTTTTATTAAATATTAGTTTAAAGTTGTCGAATGTAAAAATACATCAACTAAAATAATCATAATAAAAACACAGATGTATCAAACTTATTCGTGGAAATAATATAGTGTAAATATTCCGTGACCGGCAAAAAGTAAATAAACATGTTTATTTATCATAGTGATAACATTGGATACAGCTGTTACGAATGAATTTTCATATTTTGTTTATTTCAAATATTTTATGTTGAACATAGAAAAAAAAACTCTCTGTTTTATTGCGTATACACTAATAAATGCATAATTATAATCAATTGAATGAGAATAATTATTTCGACCCGCACCGTATAGGTCGGACGAAGTATTGTTTTATTGACAAATATATATCTTTATCAGTTTAGACAACAATGTAAATTTTGTTATTTAGGTAAAACCGATTAAACCAAAATATATTCTCCCTTGCCCGTGTTTTAAGTTTTCACTGCCCGCGAAATCTAATGCGGTAATGTGAGCTCATCCAGTTAATTAGTACG
Source organism: Trichopria nigra (assembly GCA_030522945.1). Taxonomy (NCBI): domain Eukaryota; kingdom Metazoa; phylum Arthropoda; class Insecta; order Hymenoptera; family Diapriidae; genus Trichopria; species Trichopria nigra. The sequence goes on from JAPYZR010001444.1 coordinate 3,438, forward strand.
TAATCTATATCTCGTTACAGTGAAACCTTTACAGATTTCATTAAAGTATGATTCTAAATAAAGGAATTTGTCAAACGATACGCATTATTCAGTTCATCTGTATAAATAATTAAATGCATATAGTACCTTTCATTACCTTTGATACATATCATTCACAATATGATTGCGTTTTAATTAATTTTACTGTAAAAGCAGTGTGATTGTAAAAGAATAATTTACTCTTACGAAAATACATATATGTATATATTGCTGTAAAATTATAGGGACGGTCCTCATAAACCCAAAATATCCCGATAAATAGATGTAAATTCGTTTTTCGGTCCTTACAACTGCTCCAGGGGATATACATATATATATATATATGCTTTCTCGGCTGGGCGACTAACACCCTTCGTCACTGCGGTTGGATTATTAACACCATCCTATTGTGACAGACATTCTATACATCTGTATATTAATAACGTTTCATACTAATGTAGTGAATTTCCGAGTTCACTATATACATCTTTCAAAAGTATTCAATAGTGTATATTATAATTGTAAGTGATGAACTAGATCTCCATCATATCTCTATACCTACCTTCTGTTATTGAAAACGACAAAGGAAATTCTAAATTGAGATTTCCGATCGATTCCTCGATTGTGTTAAGACCTCATATATATATATGTAGCATATTCGAAAAATATAAAATAGTTTTCATTACAAGTGTGTCAAGTGCAACTTTTCGCACTTAGCCGTGATTGACGAACACACAAGTACTAATAGTAGTAATATACTTTTATATATATAAAAGTATTACACATGATGTCGAGAAATATTTTTTGGTAAATTTTTTGGAAAATTTTGATATTTTACTAAACAAAAAAAGACATTGAGAGTAATAGTTACATAACATTTTCATAAATTTTACTTGTTACGTAAATGATACGTAGTATTGTCACGTAATTATTACATAATTGTCAAAGTCGTGCTTGCTGAGAATTGCTTGTGGGTAAAGTACTATAGATACCTGCTTTTAGAACGTATAGAGTAAACTTTTATACATGCAGGAAAAAGACATGAAGTAAGGTCAGGAATAAGGAAGACGACATACGTAAAGTAAAAAAAAGTCGGGAGTGAAAAGTCGGGAGTGAAAAGTCGTGACTAAACTTAAAATTCTAAGCATTTTACTTTACGCAGAGAACTCTTTCAATTCACGCACAACTGGTTTATTTCACGCACGATACCATCTGGAATCCGAAAATGTTCACTTTAAGCACTTAAGTAAGGCATCGAAAGTACTTACAACTATTATATCATTACTCGTCCAAATTCTAAAAATAGGGGATACCTACTTACTCGCGCGTAAAAAGTATATTTTGCACCCTCGTTAAGTAACGTACTATTACACCACATTCTGAGTAAATTGGACGGAAATATCGCACGTATCTTCTTATAGGGTAAAGGTCGATTACGTTAGAGTGATTTTCATTCCAGACAAATATAATAAATTTTCGCAAATAATTAAATTATAGAGATATGCTAAATCATTATATATTATTTTAATGCTCGCCTTTTGGCATATGTAAGTTTTGTATAATACTAATAATATCAATAATAAAGTAGATTATTATTATTATTATTATTATTATTATTATTATTATTATTATTATTATTATTATTACTATTATATTTTGTTTAATTTAGAAAAAAAAATTAATAAACAAATTGTACATTATTTTGAAGAACGGAACATTATCGCGGAAAACTTAGTAAATTGTAACATATATCTGAAAAATGGGGCTAATGTTGGGAAAATATTGGTTCCAGATTACCGATAACATAAAATGTTTACGGGGAAATACGCGGCTGCATTGATTTCGGTGCAGTAATGATATTCGATATTCCCTCCTCGAATTACCGACTGAACAGGTATATATACGAAACAACGCTTTAATCGAGTAACATTTTGTTGCATAATATTAGACCATTATCGCATTTCACACTTCATGCTTCCCAGTCAACAATCACAGAAGTTATGTCCCATTTATGTAACAGTTACATCAAAATGTCCGCCTCCAAATTGTCACAGTTACATAACAGGAATAGTTACATTTTGATGTAACTGTTACATAATTGTCACATAACTTCTGTGATTGTTGACTGGGTTACGAAATAAGATCTCTAAAGGATATTTGTACGATGGCATTTACATTTTCGTCGAGATATCCTATATCTGCGCACAGTTTCTCCAGCGGAACACATGGACTGTATATATACTTTATGTGTTATCTCCACTATATAAATTAAACGAGGAGGATAATGGCAATTTATTTAATAATTTTAATTATAAACATTAAAACGTCAAGAATGAAAATAATTACAAATGTGTAATAAACTGAATATGTGGCTATACAAATATACGTACATAAACACACACATTATACATACATACATACGTATGCATATACGTACATACGTGTTTGTATATGTGTGTACAAATATATATTTGTATATGAGACTATTAGATTTATAAATTTGTCAAAAAATTAATAATCTTCGAAATATCCATATTTACTACAATTTCTATACTCGTCTCCAAATACAGATGAATTAATTTGAAATAGTCCTTATTAATAATACAAAATAAAACTCAACAAGCACAAGGAATTTTATTGTAACTGAAAAAGAATTCTTTTTTTTTTTTATTTTTTATTTTATTTTATTTATAAACGGGCAAGATGCCTTTTACTTTTGAAATTCTTTTTTTCTAAAGGATTTAAAAAGAACTCTTTATAATTAATAAAAGATGTATCGAATGTCCACTATTATATGGTCATTTATTAAGCGTTAAAAAAGAGTTCTTTTTTACTATTTCAATCTCTATATTTTTTTTCAAAAAAAAAGCAAAGGAAGAAAAAATTACAAAAACAAAGAAATGAAAAAAATGACAGTAGGAAAAGGAAATAAAAATAATTCTTGCTGCCCTAGTAGAAAATAAGACCACTAAAAATTAGGCAGAACAGGTGTCTTTTTCTACTGGGGTATAAGTATGTAAACGTATACATTAAATGTTGCGGACATTCGTTATATCTCAAAGAATTCTTACCGAAGTTTTTCCTGAAAAGTGTGTACGTTGTGAAGCGTTTCTTTAGTACATTTGTGTGCCTCCATCCAGCATCCAGTGTGAGAAATGTTATATCCCGCACGAGTTAAAAACGATATTTTTTTTTTTTTATAGTATGCAGGAAATTCATCATTCATTTTCGGAAATTGCGCGGTACCAAAAAACAAGGTAAAACTGCACAATAACTACGCCACCTCAAAAAAAATATTCTGTATGTGTTTTTGACGTATTTTCACCTCCTGATTACGAATATGATAATTAAAATCTTACGTCTCATTAAATAAACAGTCAAAGTAATTTTAGTGTAAAAAATGAATAACTTTTAATTATTCATTTCTCTTCAGTGTACGCGAAATGGAACTGAAGAATTAAAATATGTTAGTAATGGCGATTACAAATAAAAAATAAAAATAAAAATAAAAATAGAGTAGAATTGAGAATAAAGTCTACATGAGAATTAAACAGAAACATAAAAATACAAAAAAAAGCAAATAACGATGACCAGTAAGTTTAAATCTAAAAGAACAGCTTCCGTTTGATGAAAATAGCATTACGTTAATTAGCTCGTTACGATACAATATTGTATGGAACGACAGGTAACGGGTATTTCATTCGGCCGCCGCTCGGAATAGTCCAGCTTTAGCCAAATTTAAAAATCCCTGGGAATGCTTCGAAATTACGTAATATTCGCATTGTTCCAATTATTTAAAGTTAGGCATGTGAATATGTGTTTCACGTATGACTGTTTTTAGCCACTCGTTTCGGCACAATGAGAGAACGCGCACGTGCGCGGAATTACAAAATCGCATCAAGAACAACGTCAATAAAACTGCATCGTAACTGCTTGCAAATATTTGTTAACACGAATGCGTATAAACGAACATAAAAAGCAAACCGAAACGCACATTTGTACGAAATATGCGAAAGCCATTTTTTTTTTTTTTTTTTTTTTTATTAATGAATGATAGCCTTCTCAACCGGATTTCTCGATATATTTTCACTGTTATGGATTACATTGTAATGTTTGGAGAATGTTAGGTCCCTCGTTATCTTTTGGAAAATTGTAATTTTTCACAGAAATCCTTCATTTCATGAAAATATGAAGGATTGAAAATATTCTTCAATAAATATTATGGTTATGTACAATTTATTTATTTTTAAGGATGTTTTAGCTGAAAGTATAATAATCATTCGATATATCAAATAGTTGACTTATTTTTACTGAAAGAAAAAATAGGAAAAATTTGTTGATTTTAAGTGAAATTCATCATATTACGTTGATTACGCTTATTTAATTATGTTTTAAAAATTAGTAAAAATTAAGAAATTTTATTAATGTCAATGTTGCTTTTCAGATAATCAATGTTTTTAGGAGGGTCATCATATTGTCATAAAGCTATAATTAAATTGTTTTTTTTTGTTTTTGTTTTTGTTTACTGACCGTCTCACCAATACTATTATATTTTGTAGATTAATAAATCCGAGTTTAACAAAAGACCTTTTCAATATTATTTTAAAATTAATAATAAAAAAAACATAATAATAAAAAGTGAAATAAAACGAAAGTCATCAATTTATAAAACATTTTCTATTCGGATGTGTGAATGCAATTTATACGAAAACAGTCGTTTTTGGATTTTATTATTTAGACAAAATAAACGTTATAAATTTTAGAATATATGAATTAGTGTTTAAGGTTTGTACGATTCTTTAAACTTTATATAGTTATTTTGTATATGGAAAATATTCCGTTCTTTTCATTTCAGTGGTCAAATGTTTAGGTTTTCATTAAAAAAATATTTCCTTGCCCTTACCCCGACCAAGACTGTCAATGTCATTGTAAGGTTAAGTAGATTTTTTTAAATGAAAACCTAAACTTTTGAACACTGAAATAAAAAGAACGGAAAATGTTAGGTCGTGATATACGACCTAACTTGAGCATATACGCAAAAGACCCAAATGGTAATACCCGTAATTTTTTACGTTGTCACAACTGATCGAATAATTTTAACAAGGTTAAAGTCAAGGTCACGTATGGACGTAAAATGTTTTCCATTTCCGGGGTCAAAACTACGGGGTTCCATTTGGAAAGAATCGACCTGACCTTAAAACGACCTTAAAAGCCTTGGTCAAGGTCGAGGTCAAGGTCATCATTGGTTGTCCCCCTCGGAATCCTACAATTTTTTGAATGTAAAGTTTTTCTCTATAATATGACTTCATTTTGAGATTTTCGGGTGGTGGTTTTCAAATGGGGCATCCTGTATATGTATGCATGCATGTATATAATTATGATTAAGAATTAGAAGAAGAGATTTTGAAACTTAAACACTGTTAATATTATTTTTGATTTGAAGAAAATATTATCCAAATCATCAGGTCTTAAAACAATTCGACTGTGCTTAATTTTACACAAAATAATTTAAAGTCTAGAACAAGGCTTCGATATAAAATTCATTAATTATATTTTTTTAATGTTCATCATAAAACGGAATAAATCCCAAAATTAAGTTAGAAATTTGACGAACAAATTTTGAATTTAATTTACCCGATTAAGGAAATAAATAGTAACAAAAATAGTTGGCCATAGAAACTGATTTAAAAAAAATCACTGTATTGATCGAACTACGTGTTATTGCTATTAATATCACTGCATGATTGAGGAACGTCCACTATCCGAACTATGAATCAGCCCAGCACGATTATAGATTATAGATGATAATTCAGATAAGATTAAGGTTCTTAATCAAGTAGTTAGTTTGATAAATAACGATTAAAAAATGTAAATTGCGCGACACGCGATAACGCCCGTCATTTATATTCGTAATGGAAGGCAAAAATTCTGTTTGGATACATATTTCAACCGGCCGAATGAAATATATGCAGGGGGGTCTTGTTGGCTTTAAAATTTATATCAAGGAATGCCCGAAAAATAGCTTCGCGCACTCTGTTTACAGAACATAACTATCTCTCGCGGTGTTTATACCGTTAAATCGTAAAATAAATAAAAGTAATGAAATTCCATCATCGGGAAAATTTCTTTGATAAACACTGAGTAGAGCTGGCATTGTTATCGAGTCTAATATTTGAAAGTCACGAACGACGCGAATCATTCGAATCGTTAACCATATTTCCAGGAAAAACGTAGGAAAATACGCAGAGGGTATATTTGTAATAAAATGAATAAATTTTTGTCAGAGAAATACGTTCGAATTGCACAATAAATTCGTATACAATGAAAAAAAAAAAACACTTTTAGCGAAAATGTGTAAAAGATACTAATTCGCCAAAAATTGTAGCAATTAGTGATAGTGCAATTTAACAGATGACCACGAGTGTGAGGTCGTAAAGTATAAATTACATCGTATTTTAGTTGATTGAAACAATTTATTCCCGTAAAATTTTAGATCTCGTGAAAGTATATAAATACTTTTTTTTTCAATCAACAATTATTCCTCAAAGTTTCTTCTCGTAATAGGAGCAAACTTTTACATTTCCATGTTGTTTGTATTTTGTAAACATAAATAATCGTGAAAGAGCAAACTTTAAAAGAAATCTGCAATATTTTGATTACTGCAATTTTCAGTCGCAATAACCTGCGGATTAAAAATGTACAAAATATAGAGTACCGTACACTGGGTTAGGCAAAGTTCATCCTTGAAGCATATCGGATAGTTCGTTAATACGTCACGTCATGTTGAAAAGTTTATCACGTGTGTTGGAAACTTCATTACAAACTTTCCTCAAATTGATTAACTAAAAAGTAGATAACCCCTGTCTGAACTTTAAATTAAAAATTTCTATTATTGGCGACACAAAGCAAATGAACTCATTATAATTTATTGTACAATATCGGTGGATGTATTTTATTTCGTAACTGAAAAATTCGCTATTCCATATTTTCCATAGATGTAATAAAAACAAAAATACTTTTTAATAAGTTACCATAAGCTCCTGTAATTATAAGAATCATTCAAAATAAGATTACAGACATCTGTTGAAACTCTAGCATCATTGGACGTTTTCGAAATTGAGTTTGAAGTAAAGTTTCGTTCCATAAAGTATTGAAGTTCGCTTATTTGATGGAGTGACATTCTTAGGTCAGCATTAAAGTGCAGATAGAAACTTTGCCATTCTCACCTTATGTAAGTTCACTTGACATTCATTCAACATAAATAATAAAAGATAATACTTTATCCGATGTTTGTATGTATACAAATTTGAACAATTTTTCTTTTCCTTTCTTTTTTTTTCTTTTATTAAGAATACAATTCAGGGGTAACGTTCGAGAATAAAGACAAGATTAATATCCGAACGATGTGCAAACTGAAACTGAGGGTCGAGTTCTGCCTCGTCTCAAGATCACGGGACGATTTGTTAGGACGTCACGATAAAAAGTTTATCACGTGCAGGGGACTCGGCTAGCCAGTTAACCGATATATACGCGCTATATGGCAAGGAGGGTTAAAAGCGTTCAGCTACTTAAGAGTCGCCCTAAGGATACTTAAGACCCCTTTTCTCCTAGGCAATTTAAGACCTCGAGTATACCTACTTCTGGCTGAATTATACAAGTAATTGCGTAAGCGGGGAGGGATGTGCCGGAAAGCCAAACCGTGTGTGGTCGTTACGTCGCTAATCTTAATGAGACAATGTCAGAGTCGGGGGATGAGAGGGAGGGCGGGCGGAGGCTTGTATGTAATTACCGCGTTTGTTACGTAATGGCTCAGAAGCACCGAAATATGGGATGATTCTATTTCATCGTCGAATTGTGTTATGCTCCTGTTATTTAGCGCATTGTTCGTCCTTTGAGGCTCGCCTATTATGCACACACGCAAGGGATATATCCATCCATTGACTTGGTTAAAACGGCAATAGGCCGCGTAATTTCGCTTCCGCTTTATTATTCATGCCGATTGGTTATTGTTACCCGCCCTCCGACGTTTTATTCGATTGTTTCCTATATATACCGTCGACGTCGGGTGTCCGATCGGTTTTTTTTTTTGTTTTTTCCGAATCACTCGTTTAACCCGTATTGCGGAAGCTTTTCTTTCGCCGTTCGCGGTTTTTATTGTTCCCGATCGTTAAATTCATAACATAAAATTGAAACGAAAGAGATTTTGCATCCGTGTTTTGCATTGTTGCATTTTGAGGAAAAATTAACTTTTGAAAAGGGCTTCGATGTGTTTTGAATCCATCAATTGCGAGAATGTTGGTTTGAAATTTTCCATCAAAACGCTCTACTGTTGTAGTAAACACAGATTCTGATTACCTGCCTTTAAAATATCCGAAAACTCCTTTGTATATATATATATATATACAGTTTCATTCAAAACAATTTTTATGTTATGCATTTCCTCACACTCAAAAATGAACGTAAATCCAGGGATTCTCCATACAAATTTTTGAAATACTGCATATTGGCTTTTTAGCATTACATTGTGTACATTAAGGGAGATTCTAGGAGACTTTGGTGGCGCGAGTGTGCGATGGCACGCAGCTCGAGACCTTTGTACGTATAGTTGCCAAAGGCGATAGTCGAGGAATCCAGGAGACGCGATATGAATCATCGACCAACCCACCAATGCCTCTTGGCCCGAGTTGCAGGGCCGTATTTTAATACCAGTACAACGAGTTCACGCAACCGCTCATCACGTGCATTTATATGATGTTTGGCGAATATTTATGGCGAAGAAAGGAAAATGCTGGATCGTGCGTTAAAGCCACTTTAGCGGCTTTACCATTGACGTGAGTCACGTGAGAAAGCAGGCATTAAATCATTGTTTAATATCCTTTGACGCCGACAAGCCCGTTGACGCTTCACCTGGCTGAGAAGGTATAATTTTGAGGCAAGTGCGGCATGGCATAATTGAAGATTGTCATGGTAAAATTTGAAGTTAATGTAAGAAAGCTGTAGGTTTTTCTGGAAAATTTCTGTGAAAAGGGTCGATTTCCACTGAAAACAATACAGGTCCTTCAAATGAATGTTCCAATTCTGATAATGACATCGTCAAATGGGCACTCGTTTGCCCGCCAAACATTTTCCAGTTTCAGAAACGTTTCAGTTTTTGGCCCATAAACGTTTCTGTAACCTGCTTGATTCGGCGAATGTTCTATCACGGAAACGTTACAATGAAACGTTACAATTGAAAGATATACGCGTGCTTACAATAATGACACTAAAACGTATCTGGGAGTCATTCTGCAGAGAGCTCAAATTTGTATTAGGTAATATCATATGAGTAGAATTTTTTACTTATTATTTGTTTATAACAAAAAAAAAGTCGGAAAATCATACCAATATAAAATCGTAATGCTTATTTTCCTCTTAACATCAAGTTTTCGCTGACTTAAGAAATTGGCACGATTATGAAAGCTGGATCTAACTTGTACAAATCGCTAAACGCGCTTCGTATTATATTGTATATATTTAGTATTATGAACCGTTGCAGAAATATGCAGTTGGTAACATTACCAAGAAGATTATATTGTAACCTCCTTCCGAAAATGTGAAACTTTCTTGGGCAATAAATTGTAACGTTTCAGATGTCATTTTGAAGAAACGTTGTGATTTTGCAATATATACATTCCCCAAAAGTGTTATGTAAATGTTTCATACAGTAACAATATAAGGTAACGTCTCATGTTTTTTGTATGTTTTTTTTTGTGCCATAGTAATTTTGTACATTGTAACGTTCTTGTGATGTGTCAAGCTTTCTCGGTCGAAACATTACTGTGTAACGTTACATTTTTATTAACAAATGGATGCAATGTAAATTTTCAGAAGGTTACATGTTTAGCGAGTGCGTGTGCTTACTATGACAGGGATAAAATGTGTTATCACTCTGTTCACCAAAATAATTTCGATCATCACCATGGAAATATACCACAATTGAATCGATATTCCCTCCAGGCATTAATCGATTAGAAAATCTTTTAACTCAGTTGCTGCGTATCCGCTAGTTGCTCTAATCTCATCTTCGTGCTGGTAATCACTACATAAATTAAATTCTGTTGAAACAGTGCTATTATACTATCCCCGTTTCTACGAGACAGCTGTAGTCATTGCACCATCCTTGGTTTTCACGTATACGCCTTTAACATTATTATTAATATAACTCTTTATGCAGCTCACGAGTTCCCCGCAGATCTTGTTATACTCTGGTGCGCTATGCTTCGTTTGTTCTGAACATTATTTTCGCACGTTCTGTTGAAGTTTCCTTCAAAGAATGTCACTGCTGCACTTCATCCTTTAATTAAAGATTTTTTTAAGTGTACGAAAAAAATAAGAATATCGATGATGCACGCGAGGGAAGTCATTATTAAAAATCAAACACACATTTTAATTAGTGTCATCAAACTTGCAAATAAAAATATGTTTTAAATAACGCAGCGCGTAACTTCTGTGTTGCCTTAATTACAGAGTTGCTTGTTAATTAGACTTATTTTTTTGTCCTATTAGCATGCTAATTAAAATTTAACTCCAGTTCTCATTGGATATCACAGCGCGTCGACGCATTACACGCTTGGATCTGGATAAAGAATCGCATACAGTATTTATTACGTTGAGAGCGAAAAAAATTATTGATATATACATGTTCAACTTATCGATTCTATTAATTCTCAAAGACTTTGCTTATTATAAGTTGGACAAGATCCTTTGTTGTTTCAAAAACTTTTCGTGTTTTTATTTTCAAACTGTTTTTGCTGCTATTTAAAGCATTATATAACTATCAAAGCTTTCAAGTCCTTATCCTTCTAATTAAAACACACCATCAATTAAAAAGCTTCGTTATGATTATGCAACTTCCTGTACTTTTTGCAATGAGGGTTATATTAAAACATTTCTTTTGTTTGTAACATTTAGAGATATGTTTTTTAACGTTTTATGTTGCTCAGTGGTTTAACATGCTGAAAACGAACGTAATTTTATATAATTTTACCACAAGTGACGAAAAATACCGATGCTAAAATTTTATGCTAAAATTATTTTTTTATGGGAATGAATTTGTAATCAGACCGTTTCTTTAAGCGACAAAACCGTGTAATTGTATGATGTAACAGCAATACTCAGGTTGGCATTTGATGTCAAACATTTTTTTTTTATATGTAAGTAATACGTAACTCGGGTTACAAATGGTGGATCATTTATTTTATTACATTTTTAACATTTTTCTGTGTTGTTTCTTTCCATTTTTCTTGGATTTGCGGACATAAACATGATTCTTTATAATGTTTTATCGTATATTTTATTCAGGGATGACAGTGACGTGACCAATTGCATCAGAATTCTCCTATAATATTTTTGTAACAGTACACCAACATCAATGTTGTATACATCTGTATATAAACTATACATGCATTCGTATACAATTACGCGTATATTCTCCAGGCAAAATGTAAATGGAAATATGCTTTAAAACAAGCTTTTTCCCATGAAATAAAATTATTCTGAAGAATTCGCGGTAGGCGAAGAAAAGTATACGCAATTTTCATATACACGTGTCTCTATATATCTGTAATACAACATGCATTTATGCAACAGCACCATAAACATATTATATACGAGTCCGTGTATGCCGTGTGACATCGACACGTAAAGTCAAGAATCAGAATGTACGTTTTGTTGTTGGACATCTATTATTCTATCTCACTGCTGGATGGTACATTTTAACAATCCTCTCAGTAATGAAATCTATACTTTCGTAACACCATTACATTTTTATACTACGGGTACTACTCTGTTTTTTTTTTTTGTATAAAAAGTTTTATAAGAAGTATTATTTAAGTATGTAAATTTCCTTACCAAATGCATTTAGTGAAGTAGTATCATGATGATACATTTTTGTTAAATATGAAATTGTTATATAACCGGAAACTCAAATAATAATTAGGTCTCATTCATTATTATAATAGCGACGTATACATAAAATTGTAATATAATAGTGAATCGTAATGATGACGCCATTCCCTGCAAACATTGGGGTAACGCGGTTACACAATATTCACATAACGGTTACTTGTTACATAAATGTTACATGAACGTTAGATACGATTTTAAATAATCGTTAAAATTGGGTTTGCTGGGTTCTTAAATGATTATGCCACAATTGCGTTATCAATTGCGAAACAGAGTCATGTAAGGAAGACATCAGAAGAATAAAGGGATGGGGCTAATTTTGATATGGAAGATGTGCCACTTATTGAGGAAATATGAAATGTTCAATCGTCGCGGATTTCGGAAATATTAATCAGAAGACTTTGCTATGCGCATTCTAAATAAGAGCATTATATAATATATGTGTATGGATTGCATCCCGCGGGATCGTGATAATACGTTATTGACACAAATTGACGAACATTAGGATGATGGTACGAGAAATTAGGAAATTGGCGAAAATAAAAGAAATCAAGAAAAAAATTAATTCATAATGTTAATTAGGAATTGTTATTAAGGAAATTATGAAAAATGATAAGTATATTAAACAAAGTAAAATTTGTATTTTAACGTATTATGATTATTTGTGATTTATTTATTTTATTGTGAATATGACGATTTTGCAGCTAAAACATCAGATATGATGATATCACGACAAGCTCTTTAATTATCTCTGCAAAATATACGGGGAATGTAATAGCAGGTCTCATTTCTTTACGTCACGTTATGCCGATTAAGTTTTTCCTGACTGTCGTAACTGATTTATAATTCACTTTTCCTTGGTACGTGACGTAATGAAGGGTGAATTACATGTATTAAGAGAGATTAGAAATCAACTAATGCGTTTGTTTTCCTTCATTTTATAGGTTTACAATAGACTCATTCTTTAACAAAGCATGCCAATTGAGTGATCGTACTACATGAGACTTCTCAAGCGAAATATTTAGTAAACACAACCTGCCTCTTTTACAATCAAGTCATCCATCTAGCAGTAACTACTGCGCAACGGTCATCAATCATAAATGTAGAATGTTTTGGATTTACCTCTTTGTGAAGTCGCACTATATTTATTGCTGTAAATGCATTAAATTGTCAAAACAAGTACAGTTCATCTCAACTTATTTAATTCTCGACGTCACTAAAGTAAAATGAAACAGAGAAGAAACATTATTCTCACTAGATATAAACTGACTGTCCAATCCTCGAAATTCTCGATAAATCTTGTCTTAAAAACGGTACACGTTTTAACTCTAAGATGTTGCGTTTCCTACGTAACAGTACCATTTCGAGTAAGTGGCCTATAAACAGTTATGTCGAGATATTGCGCGCGTATACCTTGTCCTTACCCCAATATCTTAATCCCATGTGACATTCGCCATGGGTAGTGAAAATAAGGATTACGTGAATTGCATCAGAATATTTGTCAGTGATTAGCCATTATAGCCTTGAATTGATTACATTGGCCGAGCTTGCCTTTAAAACGATAAAAGTCAATCGGATGATACGGATGTAAAGCCTCAAAACATAAGTGCAATGCACCTGACGGATGACCCTAATCGTGAACAACCACGATGAATGAGCGGAAAAGACCATATGGTTTTACCTAGTCTGAAAATGGATTATATTGCATTAGCGGGAAGGTCCTTTGGGTCCACTTCAAAACCCTCGTAATGAGAACGTAACGTGAATAACGTGTCGTTCCAGTAACAGATGACTGCAACGTGCTTAACGTTCTTTCGATAAAATCGGGTTTGATTGCAGCATGGCACGTGCAGAAGTAAATGAGACAATTAATTATTTATTATAAAGATACATTTTGTTAATTCCTCGTGAGCATACTCAAATACTGCTGATATTATTGCAAATTGTCAATTTCTAGGAGACTGAATCTTCAATCCATTAAGTTTAGATATCCATACGTCATGTAGTCAATAATGCAGTTTATAGTTTAGTTCATCGTATCAGTTAGAATATATGTTCTGGGATAACTTCCATTTGAAATTAAACTGATTTTGCACCACAAATGTAACATTTAGAAAATAATCCTTCAAGTCCGTTAATTACAAAATCTGGACCATTACTTGCACACATTTGAAAAAAATGTTTTAGGAAGTAGAATCTTTCACTGTCAATGTACAAATGTTGTTCACTGGCAGTGTACAAATTTCGTACAAGTATCCTGATCGCAACAATTTAATAATTGGCACGTATTAATTATCGAGATAACGATTTACGGGACGAATCGATTTGTAAAGCATTTTACATCTGCAATGGCAGTGGCAGTTGCGCGTAGGGTGCAGAGACCAATTAAGTAACTGCGGACTTTCCCACGATTAGACACAGGACATTGTCAAGCACACTGGCATATATCGATTTGACGTACCACGCTCCCGTTTCTAAGCGGAAACGCCGCAAGCTCATTTCCGAATTTCAATCCGATTACCTTTGAAGCTGCCGCGAGAGAAACTTCGTCCGGACTTGCAATCGAGCCAAAGTGGTTACAGATTGCGTCTACGGACAAGGGGACAACCCTTTGAGCAAATACACTGATCGAGTGTTTTGACTTTCTGCAGTAATTCAATAAAGTCTTTCGAAATGGTTGCTTTTTCGATGATGTATAATGGATCGTATACACGAGCAAATTGTTTTTGTTTTCATTTTTTGGAAAAATCCAGATTAGGTTACGTAAACTGACCATTCTTTCATTTTAAAATGAGTATTTCTTTAGGATTCGCAAAAAATAGACATATATACAGCAGGGAAAATATTAGAAAACAGTTTCAGTAGTTTACTACGACTTCGATTCGCTTTTTATGTGATTCCGTTTCGCGTGATTGGATGTTACGTAACGATGAACAATTTCTGTCTTTTTAATGATGTAGCTGGGACATTCATCGGGAGCCGTATACAATGAGAGAAAAGGAAGAGCGACCGAGGAGCGACGACGACAAGGCGGCGGTGTGTGAAATTTAAGAGCAACCGCTCCCCTTTTCTCGATTTGCGACGGAAAGAGGAGTGTACAGCAGCAGCGATCGAATGCTTTGATTCGATGGCGCAAAGGCCTGGGAACAGATGATATGGATGCCGAGGACGAGCTGGACGAAGAATCGGTACGGGCGATGGAAGAGGTTTGATTGTTTAGTATTAATCATTGTTCATTACCATTGACTGGATAATTGTTCATTTAGATATTCTGTAATTCACGAACTGAGTCTGAAAAGCTCTCATTATTGTCCTGCCTGAGTCATCAATAAAGATTTTTATTATGCTTTCTCACGTAAACACCATTAAGCATCGGTACTCGCATGGATGAAAGTCCGAAATTCGAGGGTATTATTGATTGCAGCACTGTAATGCCAATGCCCGGGAAAACATTTAAAAGGCAGTAGCCGAAAATTTCAATTAAATTTTATCAGTTATTAATAACGCTGTTATTGGAACAGAATTATCGATTTAGAATTATATTCTGCCATTCCGATGTTTGTGCATATAATATATAATCTGTACACAATGACTTTGCCGTAGTTGTCGATGAATTAAAACTGTCAAATCAGTGAGAAAGGTGCGAAAATTATGTAGGATTATATTCAGGATTATCCGCTTGGTATTTTGAATTTATATCAATAAAGGGGATACTTTATGCGAGATGCACTTCAATGATATGATATAATTTTTATAATGTCGATTTCAAATATTTCATATAATATTCAAAGATAAAATGAGTTCATGTTAATTGCATAAATGTTGGATGCTAAATAATATTCCATAAATGTGAAATGAGGTTTAGAAAAGGACAATATGTTTGGTAGGTGAATCATCACAATAATAATCTCCAGAGCTTGGGAACCATGAAGATCTCGACCATGCCATCGTCCTCGAAAACGTCAGAGCGAAGGGAATGCACGTTAGTGCAGTCTTCGGTAGGCAAGACACGGATTTCCTTACCTCCCGAAAGTGGCGATTTTGGCACGAGCGCCGGAAAGCCTGAAAGTGTGGATGCGCGCCGAGAAGAATCAAAAGTAGATTTAAGCCCAAGCACGAAGACTGAATTAAAAGATCCGCTCGACATAGCGAGGGTCTGCAGAGGGAAGAAAATTCCATGTCGAGATGCGATTCAGGAAGAGGACGATCTCGACATGGAAAAAATTGGCAGGTAAGTTTTTGGAAATGTTCGCATTGACCGTCAGGACCGACTGACAAAGCTCACATTGTATTTTTTAATCCTTATAACGGTGACCGCGTATTAATTTTCATAGTGCTAATTTTTAAAAGTTCATTCCTTTTAAATTCAAGATTTATGGAGGCAAACCCAACACTGGTGGAGACGTGGGTTCGAGAAAAGGCTAGCCAGCACTTGAAGTTACGCCTTCAAACCTCAAGTCTCGCCCCAAAAACGACTACGCTCCAGGACGAATCCGTGATGAGCAGGAGCAAACGTAACAGCGTCACGTCCGAGCTGTTCCAGTGTTGGCTCGCCTCAAGTTCACCAATCAAAAGAAGTCGAAGTCCCAGCAGGTGAAATAAAGATCTATTATTAATTATCCTTAACTTTTGTCGATTTCCCATTGATTTTAATTGGAATATTCAGGTGTTCGACAACCTTGATGGATCGTCGGGAAGAACTGACTAGACTGAACGAGACGGATCTATTTATGGAACTGATCCGCGACGTGGCTAATGAGCTCGACATCAACGTTTTATGTCATAAAATTCTAGTAAACGTCGGTCTGCTCACCCACGCAGATCGCGGTAGCTTATTCCTCGCTAAAGGCCCGGTGGAGGAACGTTACCTTGTCGCGAAACTTTTCGATGTAACGCAAGAGACGGAACTCGAGGAGGCCATTCAGCGAGCGAAAAATGAAGAGATCAAAATCCCTTTCGGAGTCGGCATCGCAGGATATGTCGCGCAAAGCAAGAAAATCATCAACATTAAAGATGCGTATAAGGTTCGTCAAACTCGTCTCTAACGATCACTGCATTTACGCGGAATTTGCCTAAATATCGTTTTTTTTTTTGTTTATATTGCAGGATCCGAGGTTCAACAGCGCGATCGATATGAGAACGGGCTACAAAACGACGCTGATACTGTCGATGCCGATTTGCAATTACGAGGGAGACGTAATTGGAGTCGCGCAGATCATCAACAAAACAAACGACAGTAATGAGTTCACCGATAAAGACATCGAGGTATTTCAGCGGTACTTGACGTTCTGCGGGATCGGAATACAGAACGCCCAGCTGTTTGAATTGTCGGTGCTCGAGTACAGAAGAAATCAGATCCTTTTGAATCTCGCCCGTAGTATTTTCGAGGAACAGAATAATTTGGAATGTCTCGTCACGAAGATAATGACCGAGGCAAAGGAGCTGCTGAAATGCGAACGATGCGCCGTATATCTCGTAGATTTGGATTGTGGCGAGGCGGTAAGCGCACTTTATCCACACGTAAACCACTGCAATAACAAAGTCTGTGAAGTTCCCATCGGTTTCAGGGCCACTTGGAAAAAATTGTTGAGCGACCTGGGAAGTCGATTCAAGAATCCAGGAAACCACTTTCTAGAAGAGAGGTAAAAATATATGCGATATCGCCCTTTTTCAAAAGTCATTCTTTTCAATAATTTAACCAATCACCTTTCCCCATTTCACTTCCTATAGAATATACTTTATATATAAGAACGATCATGGAATAGGGAAAATGGGTAATGCATTACAATTAGATGGAAGGGAAGGGTCAGTTAATTTGTAGTCGGTGAAATGTTAGCGGTCACCTAGAAAGGAATTTAGTCGATGGCCAAGGTTTCATTGATTGAATTCTACCCTCTCATCCTCACATACTTAGGCAGTTGTGCATTCATTTGTTTGCTGTACCACCTTAATTGTATTGCGAGAAACATAAACCATTCCAAACAACATCCATTATGTTACACATTCGATGTGCAATGCTTTTGTTTGAACATTTCTTTATTGCACGGAGCATATCTCCCATTCTTTCCTATTTCATTCTATGGTCCGTGAACGTATTTCTCACTCAATTAGTACCGGACATCCATGATACGTTCAATTTTCATTACACGTCCATTGTACATAGTCCTGAATTAAGAAAAGATAAAATAAGTGTAAACGTAGGTATTATCAACAAATGACAATGTAATTACATTAATCACTTTTTTTATGCTAGAGCAATAATATCGAAATGGAGGACATTTTTCAAGATCACGTGAGTAATATATTAAGTAAAATTAATCACAAGTCGTTAACTGCAAAGCCAACTATAGACGATTAGTCCCGTATAGTTATAGGTGGTCCTTTATTATTGAATGTTGCTTAACTTTCTGAAAATAAAGTACGAAAATGAAACAAAATCTTTCCTCCCAAAGGGCACGAGCGAGAACAGTAAGTTCACTGTCGTCTTCGAAATGGAGAATGGCACGGAAGAAGCGAAGATTTACCGCCCAAGCGCTGTTGACTTGACGAGTCCCTTGGGCAAAATCGCGAGGTACGTAGCAGCCACCGGGCAGATCCTTAACATCGGTGACGTCGCGACTTGGTCGAAAAAGGAAGTCCTGGATGGCAATCTACCAACAAGAAGCATTCTGTGTATGCCGATCGTTAACGGACAGCGTGCTGTCATCGGCGTAGCGCAGCTGATCAACAAAGACAACGGATCAGCATTTACCGACTCTGACGTATCCATCTTCGAGGCTTTCGCCATTTTTTGCGGCTTGGGAATTCACAATACCCAGATGTACGAGTCTGCTTGCAAGTTGATGGCAAAGCAAAAAGTTGCTCTCGAATGTCTGAGTTACCACGCAACGGCGAGTAACGAGGACGCTCAAAAGCTCATGACGGATCCGATTATGCCTGCTGATAACTACAACCTATACAGTTTCACCTTTATTGATTTTGATTTGACGGATGACGACACGTGTAGAGCCACAGTCAGGATGTTCACTCAGTGCAACCTGATTAATAAATTTCATATTCCGTATGACGTATTTTGCCGATGGGTTTTAAGTGTGAAGAAGAACTACAGGTAATTACTTAAATACCACTAGCATGAAAACGACCAATGTTGTCGATTTACCAGTCTTTTAAATACAAAGAATTTCCTTTTATCATGTGAGACTACTATATCAATCAGGACAAAACAAAACAGTCAGTGCATTTACAACCGAAACGAAAGAGATTTGTCGATATATAACGTATAGATCATGTTGACACTGTATACCTCCTGAGTCACGTCGCGCTTGAGGTGTCTATTGTCCACAAACTGTTCATGGCATGGGAAATTCATATTTTGTAGAAATCGAAAATGTTCATGTTGTACAAAACCCTTGTATTAATATGTGAATTGCACCAAAAAAATCTTTATTTCTTTCTCATGCATTGACGTAAATTTTTGATTTGTAGGCCTGTGAAGTATCACAACTGGAGACACGCCTTGAATGTGGCCCAGACGATGTTTGCTATGCTTAAAACGGGGAAAATGGAGCAATTCATGACCGATATTGAAATTCTCGGACTTCTAGTGGCTTGCCTTTGCCACGATCTGGATCATCGGGGTACGAATAATGCCTTCCAAACGAAAACGGAATCGCCACTGGCCATCCTCTACTCCACAAGTACGATGGAGCACCATCACTTTGATCAGTGCGTCATGATATTAAATTCCGACAGCAATAACATCTTCCAAAGTCTCTCGATGGAGGACTACAGGAGAGTAATGAGGGTCGTTGAAAGCGCCATTCTATCCACAGACCTGGCGATTTATTTCAAAAAGAAGAATCGGTTTAAAGAGGTCATAGACGAAGGCGAATTCGACTGGCAAAGCAAGGAGAAGAAAGAGCGTAAGTTAAAACTTCTGCGGTGAATTGCTGCACGTTCACTTTATCGCGTGCTTAAAGCGCTTGTAAAATGGAGTTTGAAATGTTTAACACACTCTGCCAAATTAAAGTTAATGTTAAAGCTTTTAGGGAAGGAAATACCAAGTATTACGATACTAGAATTGAATTCTTCATAGATGATCATCATTGCTATTATTTAATCGTATTTTCAAGAAGCATGCATTTTTATAGGGTATCTAAATGAATGGTATTTCCATTTTTATGTTTTGTATAGTTATATTATTCCACTTAGAAGTGGCAGGGTTTATTCGGCCCATTTTAAAGCCATACTCGCGCAGAATATAGCACAAAGTGGGTCGCTTCGTCGGGATTATAACCGACTTTTTAACCGTGTATTCGAATTTAGTTTTACCTTCCGGCTCGAGATAAAAAGATCTATTTAGATAGGAGATGATCAATTGTAATGTACGTTCCATTATAGTTTTCGATTAACGTGATCGCCCTATATTTATGGAGAACTCTGAAGGATCAAAAGTTCAGAGCGCACCCCGGTATGAAACTCTAAACTCTAATGGAGTCCTATGAACGAGGATCTGACGGATGCGGAATCTGCGAAACGCATGTTGCGCATTATGTCTATATGTACGGACGTCGCGTGACGTCATCGCATATATAGATATAGCATAATATGCGTTCCTCCAATTCCAAGTCCACAGATCAATGTCTCCGCCAAGAGTTCTTCAGGGTTCTCTCCGTATAATGTTTGACAATTTCTCAACTTCCTCCAAAAATTGAATATTTACGAAAGATTTCTTTTTATGCATGAGAATTTAAATAAAATTACCGAAATTCCTTTTCCGAATATTACATTCACGAGAAGTATATTTTTTCAGTACTTTGCGGTATGATGATGACAGCGTGTGACGTCAGCGCAATCGCGAAGCCATGGGAAGTTCAACATCGAGTAGCAAAGCTCGTTGCAGACGAGTTTTTCGACCAGGGTGATTTGGAGAGACTGCAGCTAAATCAGCAACCTGTAGCTATGATGGATCGCGAGCGTCGCGACGAGCTACCACAAATGCAAGTCGGCTTCATCGACGTCATTTGCTTGCCTCTTTACAAGCTATTATCGGAGACCTTCCCATGGTTCGAGCCTCTGTACGAGGGTACCTTAGCAAACCGGCAGCACTGGCAGGACCTGGCCGAAAAGGTAGAGATGGGTCTCACGTGGATCGATCGTGATACCATCGAGGAGCCGGTAGAGGAGTTTGTGGACTCGGAACCGAAGGACATCGAGTTTTCGGTAACGACCCTGAACTGCGCCCACGAAAGGAAGGAAACCCTAGGAATGCATGAAGGGGGGCCTAAGTCAGTTCTCGGGAGATTCGCGTCGTTCAAGAAGGGCGGGAGAACCTGGAGCAAAGGCATGAGAGACAGATTCACCAAATCGCTTTATTCGAGAAGCAATTCCGAGGACGGGGGCAAACCGAAGGAGCTTCTCCCCGACAGAAAGAACAAAAACAAACTCTGCCACTTCATCTGACGATGGACCTCGACGACTTTAGACAGCATCCCCGAGTGAACGCGACATAAAGTCGTCGAGGAACAACTAAGATCGTGTCTGGTATCGAAGCCAGAACGAGAATTGGTCCGATCTGATCTTCAGAGAGGATCTTTATAACAGGGAATCGTTGGTCATTGGGCAAAGTCCGAAACCTTCGGGTGGCCTTTCAGCCTAGACGACGAGAACCGCCTACCTGCCCACGTCCGATCCAAAAGTAAAACTCGAAAAGTAGGCGAAACGGAACTTCCAAGTAGATTTTTCAGGCACTGGAGAAGAAGGTTGAGGAGAAGTAGCTTTAACGAATGCTTTAAGCGAGTATTGGCGCGACGTTTCGCGTAGCAGGGTTGTTAAACCAAAACAAAACTTGCTCACGGCGACGAGAGGATTCGTAGAATGCAATGGCGTAGATTCGCAACAGGGAGTAGATTTGAATTTTGACAATCTTTTTGCATAATTTGAATATATCATAGATGTAAAAAGCGAGCGCAAAACAATAGAGAAACAAGGAGGGAGGAAATGTCGTCGCCGACTCGGCGAAAGGGAAGAGCGTATATGTAGATAATAAGCTTACCTCTTAAGATCCATATTTTCGAATTTTAAATGGCCCTTCTCGTGAGCAAGAAATTACATCTAAGAAGTTTAAGAGCGGTTTCATGAGGAGTGCAATATTTCTCTGCGCGGAGTGAACTCGAATTCTACGTTCTTGCGTTTATGGTCCGATTTCCGACGATTCGAAAGCAACACTTTAATAATACTGACATACCCATGGGACGGTTTATCCTTCGCTCCGGCCTATACGCATACGACAACAGATTGCAAGATTCGATTCGTGGATAAAGTTTCGTTGACATGTAAAAAAAAAAGGAAAAATACAATGCTACTCCCTCCCCTTGTATGGTCCTTTATGTCAGTGTCACACTTCCGCGTCATCTCAATATGTCACTGCCTGTTCTCTCGACTGACATTTTAGAGGTGTAAACTTTTTCCACTACTTCCTTTCCTTACAAGGCGAAGGCGCACGACATGGGAAATAAGGCCGGTCTCTCATGGACGGTAATTCATGCCGCCGGAACAAATATTTGTGTCCTGATTGGATGTTGTTATACTCGAGAAACTGACGTCACGACGAAACAGAACAGGAATATCGCTTTGGCCATAATGAAGCTCCTGCCCATGGGAGTTCGGCCTAAGGGCACAAGAAAAGTGACGTTTGAAAAGACATACGATGTTTTTGTCGTACAGTCACGGTGACACAAAACGAGATAACAAATAGGTTGTAAAATATATAGGAGTCCTTTCGTTCATGGTGCCGTATGCCATGTCAGCGTAGAAATTATTATATTAAGTTTGAAAAGCAGTTGCAATCTAGTCAATCTAGTCAATTTAAAAAAAAAAAATCGTGAATTTTTAATAAAACGAACATTAAAATTTTCATCTGTAGAAAAATAAAATATGAATAAACGAGATAGGAACGAAAAAGAATAATACGTAAAAAAAGGAATTTATCCCATTCTTCAACTTTTATCTAGCACAGCCTTGAAAATTCATTGGAGATGTTGTGAATGTTAAAAAATCAATCGATTGGATTACGGTAACGATGATTTGCATTTTCGTCATCTCTATATGTTCTGTAATCGCTTGTAAATCTTTTAATTCAATTTGAGTTGTAAGTCAATTAGCCGCTATATCGAGGAGACTTAAAATGATTATATAGCTGCGACATGAAGGCTCCGAAAATAAAAGCGTGCAGAAAGAAATGAATGGAATGTCATTCATTTTTTAATTGTTTCGAACACGGTTCGTTGTACGACTAAATAATTTGTTGGAAATGTTTCTTAAAGCTTTCGAAAATTTTCAACATTCGACGAATAAAAAATGTGATAAGAATGTAAGATTTTTTAAACGAACGTTGTATATTTTAGGTTGCTACTTTTAGGTTTTACGAATGAAAAACGTTTTCGAATTGTTGGAAAGAAACGGGCAAAGATTTTCCTCCACGCGTGTCCGGTTCGAATGTTACACTCTGCTTCGTCAATTAAAAAAATGTCGCGATCGATCACTCGCGGCTGTCCGTTTCGTACGGACTAAAAATCACGACGATGCGACCGTTTCTCCATCGCGGTACAATCGGGACGAAAACATTTCTGAATTAAGGCGATCATTGTAATCGTGAACGATTGTTAAAATTTTGATGTACTTCGACGTACCACTGTTGATGAAAAAATCACGGCCTTTTCCTTCCAGACACCCGAACTCTATTGTTATTTTTTTAAATACACTACGTAAAATGTTCTATAATAAGGACGTGTAAGAAATTGAATGTCGACAAATTATTTTCGTTATAAAAGGAACTTTAATTACGGAAACTCTTAGGAATTCGTTGATTATACATATGTGTGAAGCGATTAAGTATTTAATGGAGGCAAAACTTACTATAGTGTTGAAATTGAATAAAAACTTTAATAACTGGAATAAAACACCTTTATAATTCGGCTGTTTATTATTCATGCAAGATTATATTTCAGTTTTATTATATTTAAATTGTTTTTGAGAAACTCCAATTAAATTATAAATGACGGTAAGTACGTTAGTGAATAAGTAATTCAGAATACTAATTAATTAATATTTTATTAATACTTGCATTTTTTATACAAGTTATATCTATGTATAGCCTTCTAAAAAATTTATTATTTAAGGCGGCTCTAAAGTAGAACAGTTATCGACCTAACCTAAAACCAGGAAAACTATAAATAAAAAAGGTTTGAAACATTTTTTCAAAATTCGGGCTTTGGAAGGGTGATTCTACATAACACATATGTGTAATCTTAAAAAAAATATCGCTGAAATTGGTTCAAAATTAAACGAGAATTATCCGAAATAAATTAATTTTGGTGCTGGTAAGAGAAGATAATTCATTTCGGATAATTCTCATTTAATTTTGAACCAATTTCAGCGATATTTTTTTGAGTATTGTATATATCATGTGTAGAATCACCCTTCCAAATCCCGAATTATGAAAAAACGATTTGATCACTTATTATTTATACTTTTATTGTTGAAAACCTCGGTCGGTAACTGTTCTACTTTAGAACCCTCTTAAGGGGGTTCTAAAGTAGAGCAGTTACCGACCTAACCTCGAAATACGAAAAATGCAAATTATAAATGATAGAAACTTTTTTTTTAATTTGGGCTTTGGAAGGGTGATTTTACATCATATTTTTACATCATATATATAGTTCCTTAATAAAATTCAGTAAAAATAATAAAAATTTCAGTGAAAATTTTTGGAAATAAATTATTTTTCCATACCTTCCTTAAAAATAATTTGTTTCCAAAAGTTCTCACTTAATTTTGAATGATTTTTGCTGGAATTTTGTTTAGTGATTGTATATGTTACATAGAATCACCCTTCCAGAGCCTAAATTTTCAAAAAACGTTTCAATCGCATTTTATTTATACTTTTATCCTTGAAAATCTCGGTCGATAACTGTTCTACTTTAGAACCCTCTTAAGGACCTCCGTGAAGTTAGTCGGAAAAAGTAAAGAAATCGATCGAAAAGTAAGCCAATCGTTTGCGAATGTTTGCGATTACCGATTTTCTGTTTGCGAATTCTTAGTTTCCGAGATATTCGCAAAAAATATATGGCTGGCTAACTTCAAAATAAAATAGCTTTGCACTTGAAAATTCATCCAGTTTCTGCTTAATTTGGATGTTTTAAGTTTTAGGTCAGGAATTGACGTTATCGACCGAGGCGCTCTTTTTATACCCCGCCTAATTGAAAAATTGTCAAATAAGGGGAAACTGAACTTTTTATTTACAGAGTTCAATAAAGAATAATTCAATCGAAGTATAATCATGTATAATTTCATCGAAATTAACAATCATATTTAAAAAATTTCTTCGAAAATGGTTAGGTTAGAGAACAACATTATGGACTGCGAAAGACATATCAGGTTGGAATTCATAACCGACTGGTGATATCTAAGTAGAGCAGTTGTCGACGTAACCTCGCAACAAGCAATAAAGTGTAAATTAAAAATGATCGAACGGTTTGCTCATAATTTCGCCTCTGGTGAGGTAATTGCATGGTATACTTTTGTTATACCATGTATAATTCCACATAAAAATTCCACATAATACGAATTCCTGAAAAGATAATCAGTGAAATCGGATTGTAGTTGAATAAGTAAAGGAAATTAATTATATTAAACTCATTTAATTTTCAATTATATTTACATCCTTTAATTCTCAATACCTTATTTCTTTGCAGAATAAAAGTTGAAGTCTGTTAATAGATTTGATTTTCATTGATTTTATTAATAAAACACTTAGAAATTACACTCGGATGATGGTATTTCTCTTACATGGTAATTAATTCACAGTTATTTGGTCCTACTAGTAAATTAAGTATAACAATTTCGTTCCTGAATTCCTGTGAAATCCATACACCAGTAATCACGTCGCGCCAAGATCCTTGCATTTTGTATGTACAATCGTTCGCAATACCATCGGTCATCGGATAACGAAGGCAGCTGCACGTGATATAGTGTGACTTTATTTCTATTCTTTTTGCAAACACGAATAATTGCACGTACTTTCGAGATCAATGGTTCAGATTGCCTCCTCGAATTTCTATCGGCTTCAGTCAACGCACGTTCGGTACATCGAGGCAGTGACGCATCATTTTCAATCCGTCTTCAGTCTCGCATCAACGGCACGTCTATTATCGCGCAAAGTACTTCATTCATTACAACCAGGGACGAAGGGTAACAAACACTTTGTAACTTTCACCAGATTACAAGTCACTTGATGAGGAAACACTTTAGGTTGAAATAATGAGAAGATCCAGAAAATTGCATTTACACTCGCTTAGTCTATTCGTTTATGTTCAGTACGTTTCGACATTCTCCGAGTTTCAATACATCTGCAGAAGATATATCAATGATAATGAGAAATTGAAATTATACTTA
Organism: Trichopria nigra; assembly: GCA_030522945.1. Taxonomy (NCBI): domain Eukaryota; kingdom Metazoa; phylum Arthropoda; class Insecta; order Hymenoptera; family Diapriidae; genus Trichopria; species Trichopria nigra. The sequence continues at coordinate 29,853 of JAPYZR010001444.1, forward strand.
ATAGCAATGTACATGTAAAGCCAAATTTTCGATCAACCATGGCAGTTTTAGTCTTCCATGGCAGTGCACAAAACCGATATAGAAATTGCAAATAACTTAATAATATAATATAACTATATAGGTTAGATATATGTTACTACTTTGATGGTTTTGTACGTATTGATGAAATATTAAATAAAATTAGACTTCAAAAAATTGTCATCTAGACAAATTGCAATATAAGCAATTTTTAATTGCAGTACTCTTTGCTCATCCCTGAATCCGGATTATGCTTTCAACAGCATAACTTTGCCCCATACATATCGATTCTTTCTATATCTTAGCCGATCCGTAGATCCGTGACCTTGAGGCATATGCACCAGGTTTTGATCAGATATTCTTTCATTTACCACACATTACTCGCTCATAGGCATTGATTCACCAATCCATTTGAAAGACACGTTAAAAGACTTGCATTGTGGTTTGCATGATGCGGAAGATACAATGTGGAAGGTAAATGTCATAAAAGTAACAGTTTAATAGCGTATTTAATTCGTGACACGTTTCATCGGTAAAAAAGTGAGACGAATCGTTTATCCATGCTTGTGATTATTCTGTACATCAGCAAATTCCCAAATCACGTAATACTTCTTAGAAATTCAATTAAAGATCTTATAAAAGTCTATTTTATCAGAATGTGAGATGAAAAAAATCTACCTCGCTGAAAATGGAAGATTAGTTGACTTTCGTTGAGGATTTCAACCTTCTCGCCGAGTCAACTTGCCAAAACATGGTTGTATTTCTTTATCACTTATTGAAACTCGAACGATTCGATACCAGCAAGAGTCAACGTCAATATGCGAGTTATGCGAGGATGTGTGGTTTTGTCAACTTGATAGGTCTGTTCGGGTCACATAAAGAATTCTGTGGATCGGCTGACATGCAGTCACGATGCAGGTCGGTCAAGAAATGAAATTTCTATTAGCCTAAGACCTCTTGTCGTTGGATCCGTTAATAATAGACCACGTGGCCTGTAGACCCTGTCATTCTGCTCACTGACAAACTTGGCAACTTTGCGTAGACACTTTTCATAATGTGTCTCTGAACAAATATAAATGAAATAACCTGTTAGACAGGCAAGACAGCCTTCACAGTAGGTGGAACAGCTCGCACGTTCAGCTTCTGCAAAGTAGTTGTTCAACTGGTTGATTGTATATTCGAAAGATTGCCGGTCCAACTGTAGAAAGAAATTTCGGTGTAAAAATTTTTTTTTTACTTTTGGTGAAAATAATATTATTGTAACAAAATTGATTTCAATAATTTCTATGACAACGCTATTTTAATATATGCTGTAAGTTTGTAATAGGTAAAAACTCCGTTTTAAAATTTATAAAAAGCTGACAGATCGCATAACCCAGACAAAAGCAAAAAGTTCTATGTAGTATATGTCATTAACACAGTACATTTTGTTTGTGGTAATAACTACAATTTAAAAAACTGTATATTTAAGAACCGAGTGTCTTGAATCATTACGTACCCTATCCGAAAGTTCTGTAGGATATCGGGTTTGAAATTTAACCATTGTGCCCTCACTGTAATCTCGTGGTATGAAGACCTTGTGGCAGTTTTGCTGGGGCCCTCCTCCACCTTGACCTCGACCAGCGGACATGTCTTCCAAAGGCGTAAGGACTGCGTGGTTGCTCTGCGAATCAACATTACACTATTCCTTCGTTTTCAATAGAGCTGAATAAGTTATTGATAACTAATTTTATATATAAATGTATTGTCCTAAGACAAACAAGTAATAAAACTTTATATTGCTCTCGCATTTCTGTCAATTCAAAATCAATCAAAACATTTTCGTTTCAGACGAAACTGAACTTGTCAAATCTTTACATTACAAGTGTACATAACTGTCGCTTACGACATGAAGACATAAAAATGTCAAAAGGAAATCGTTCGAGAGTCATGATGGATCGTAGACGTAGACAGTGACAGGTAAAAAATAGGATATAGAACAAAAAAGAAGAGCGAGACAAAACAAAATGCGTATGATTGCGTGGAAGCGGAGTGTCCAGTCGAAATAGGTAAATTAAAGAAATGAACTTACCATTGGCATTTTGAGCTTCGTCTTGGTCGATGTTTTTGAAAATACCAAGATCACCAAGATCCACTCCAAGACTTGCGGAAGTCTCGATTGAAAAAGGGAATGCTTTAGAAATGAGAGCCGTAAACGAAACTCATAAGAACGTCGTATTCCGACGACACACCGAGTGTAGCGAGTTAGCGACTGCCTGGCGACTGAACCGACTGAACCTGAACTTTGAACACCTGAACCTGAGTCTTATAGCAGCGCCGAGTTGAATGTTTCGTCATATATGTATGTACATATACAGATAATGTGAAAGTCTGACGCGATTTGCAACGTGGGAAGATTCAACAGAACGAAACAACTTCATTCGTGATATATATCACCTAATATATAGGGAATCACGATCGACGGGCATATACGGTGATAAAAAAAAACTAACATATCGCAATTAGCAGATTTATATGCACATCGTATGCACGGTATGCACGGTATGGATCACTGAGGCCTGAGCTGTATATATAGGGCTATAGGCGTAGGCCGTTTATATAGGCGCAATGAAAATATGGACGTATGTACATATAGTACATACATATATACATATATAGAAACCTAGAAATAAAAAGAATCATAAAAAAACTATTACATATGTCTTTCTCTCGCTCACTCTCATTTGGAGAATATGTAAAAGTTGGTCCCACTGCGAGTTTAATTATATATCTCATATTCGAGTCTATCATTTTGACAAGTGGGATTCCGGATTACTCCGATTAAATGCCGCTTCTTTCTCTCTTTTTCGCAATGAAGAAATCATTGAGATGAAAAGGGACTTAAGGGACAGGAGCGATCAAAACGAACAGACTTCGGGGACTTCGGTATATCTATTATATAATGCGTGGAATGCGGGGATACTGGGATAGCGCATATAGCGCTGTGAAATGGACGCCATCTTGCTTCCGAACGTTGCGGCATTTTCAAATAACTGAAAACAAAAAATAATGAAACGGTGCAAAACCATATATATGAATGCCGTTTTTCTGGTGTACAATATTTCTTCTGGAGTGTAGCGTGTACATAACGAAACAGTAGTTAATAATATTGTGGTGAATTATAAAATTCTAGGATAAGTAATTATTAGGCCGAAGTCAGATGGAGTGGATTTCGCGTATTTAGCGGAACTCGCGGTTAAAAAAAAATAATTTTGCCTATGTCACATTACGCGGAATATGCGGA